>BSBN01001038.1:10000000-10157436 GCA_027924645.1 Cunninghamia lanceolata | reverse complement strand
CTTAAAATGACTTTTTTTTAATGTAAATCTAACTATGTTTTTGAGATCAATTTTGGAATCCCATTCTAATAAAAACAAATAACAATTAATCTAGTGCAATAAAGAAATTTTAATCTACAAAAGAAAATAATGAGCTAATCTAATGCAATGAAGGGAACTATACTAACATGCATAATCTATCAAGAGTAAAGCAACAAAGTATTACTTTCCTCAAGAGGAATTTGATTAGCTAATTACTATGAAAGTATTAAAGACATGTCACTATTTTGGTGCATGAGCTTTGTATGATCCTCAAAAATCCTTGTATGTGGCAACCTCTTTCTCCTCTGCAGTAGTGGGGTCTTCCTCTTGGTAACAGGGATGAAGAGAGCAGTTGATTTGAAATGGCTTGATCTTTGAAAGCTAAAATGAATTTGAGAGAGATTGGGAGATATGAATGCTATAAAAGCACTATGTGAGCACAATGGGCTATGGCATGAGAGAAAATTGAGAGCATAACAATGCTCTTGAAGCTTTTGAAATCTTGGCAAACTATACTAAACATAAAACAAAAGGCACATAAGTCCTACAATGAGCATCAAAATGCTAATGGAGAGAAAAAGTAAAGCTTTTCAAATGGCTACAACAATGAATTTGCCTCCCATAATGCATATAGGAGGGGATATTTATAGGTTGGGAGAGATCACAAGAGGTGGGATTGATTAAAGAGTTAACTCAATTTATTGACGAGTTAACAAGATTGATTGAGGGGGGTGAACTAGGTTAATTAGATAGTGAACTAAGCTCAATAGCTTATCACTCATGGAGGAAGGAGAGTTTAGCATGAGAAGAAAGGGAGATAATAATAGCTTAGTTGGAGATAATAATAGAGTGATTGGGAGTGGAGATGGAGTTAGCAATATTCTAGGCTCAGTTAGGGTCGAAGTGGCATGCAAATTGGAGTTAAAATGGAGCTAATTTGGGCCCGAACTGAAGAGGAATTCACATTTAAAATATGACTGGGTCACCACTTTTGATAGGGAAGGTCACCCCCTAGGGGGATCAAGAGTCAACCAGAGGGATTAGGAAATGACAGGGGTGACCCACAAGGATAGGGTTCTGCGGGTGAGATTGAGGGCTAGAATGGTCAGAAGGGGCTAAGGATGGAATCAAAACCCAAAGACTAAATGAAAGACAAAGAGAATGTTGGTTGCCCCTTGTAGTAGGGCAAGTCACCGTTGGGGATCAGGGGTCACCCCTAGGGGGATCGAGGGTTACTCGAGGGGATCAATAAATAACAAGGGGCAACTAGAAAGAAGAAATAGTGGCAAAAATGATGATGGGGAATGATCTAGGAGGCCGATTGGAGGCCTGTGAAATGTTGAAATGGATGAAAGGAGTTTAGGGAAAGCGTATTTCCCATCTTGCAACACTAGGGGGTTAAATTGACAAAGTTAGAAAGCAAAAAAAAACAAATTGTTGACAAGGGGTGAAGGATGAAGAAGTAGGACCTATGATGGTTAGCTAGGAGACTGGGGGAAACACAAGCAAGATGGAGAACTTCTATCCACATGTCTCCAAGAGGAATAATACTGAGAGGGCATAATTACACTCTTACATATACATGTTTAGGATTACAACTCATCATTAGATTATCATGTAGGCCCATGCATATTTTTAATGCTTACAATATTTGTTCCCCCTTAGGGATGATAGTCTACATGAAAGGTAGGCACTATTCCTGAACTAGGCCTTACTTGTTGTCATTGTCTAACAATTGTACCTATGATTACATGTTCCATATTAATGATATTCAATAAGTACTAAACAATAGAAATGAGGAAACATACCGTTGACCTATGAGTTGTAAGTATACATGAGTCACTTCACTTTGCCATGGGGACCTACAAGAATGAAAGCATGCAAAATGAGGGGTGCAAGAGCACTACTGAAATAAAACATATGATAAGTTAGAGAGAAGAACAACTTCTCCTTTTATTTCATATTTTGAAGAACATATTCGATTTTTATGGATTTTCTAGGCTTTTACAAATTTTGGGTTTTTTTCAACTTTCTAATTTTTATGGTTTTTCTAAAGATTTTGTGAAGGTTTTGGTTGTTCCTACACAACACTACCCCCATTTTGCCTCAAAATGTGGACCCCCCTGCTTTGCTTGCTTCGAGTATTCCAGGACTTTATCCCTTTGTTGGATTAATTTGATGACCTTCGAGTTCATGGTTAGTGAGTTGATTTGGTCTCCTTGGATTTTGGTTTCACCTGTATGATTTGGTGTCTTCATATGCTCTGATATGCTGTGTTTGATGTCAATGAATTTTTGACTTGATCTGTTTGATTGTTGCCTTGTCCTTAGTCTTTTCAGTGATTTTATGCTTTTTCAGGATTTTGAACTATGTCATTTTTGCATGCTAGAAGGAGTAGGCTCGAATCCCCACACTTTACCTTTGTATTGGGTTCAACTTTATTGATTAGGGTTTTGAGCATGATTATACATTTGGAAGTTTACTTTTAGTTCTTTTATGCTTTTTCTACCTAGTGGAGCCTCCCTCATTATTTCCTTGCTCTGTAGTCCTAAAACCCTGAAATTTGTTGTCTGTGTATAAAAGGCTTAAACACTAAACCCTTAGCCTTTGCTTTAAGCCTGCGTTATATTTTTACGTAGCCTATTGTAGGAAGTCACCCTAGGCTTAAGTTATAACCTTATGTCTTTAGTCTCATAGAAACTAACCCCCTTAGGCCTAGTAACCGACTCCTCCCATGCACACAAATATTTCCTAAGTCCCAAGTATAAAGTCTTTGAAGCTAGATCGACAATTGTCATGGCAGTCGTGGGCTCCAAATTTGTCAAATCTTTTAGATCCATGCTAATGTACTGGCCATATATCTCCAATGGGTGGGCCCAAAGTCTTATTAGTTGAGTTCCCTTTAACATGCTCACTCCTCATTGGATCACAAGGGGTGTCATCAGAAAGATCCAAGGATATTCCTTGCACTAATGAAATGAAGCGACAACTAGCAGATGGGTCCCGTTCAACAAAACTAAGCCAAAGGATAGTGCATGAGTGTGAGGACAGTGGTGTGGGTCCCTTTTGGGCTTGCACTACTGTGATGAAGTGACACATGGATCCAACATGGAAAGTCTTTGTTGGGTTGGAAAATTTGATTGGTTCATAAGGTTCCAAGCATGTAAGTTGCTTTTCATCGATGCTATTTTCAATCTAAACCATAGATTCTTCCACGGGCTAGATACATCAATGATGCAAAATCAAAGGTAAAGAACAACTATTTTTGGTTTAATCACTGACACGTGCTTGCAATAATGGTGATTTGATGGAAACTGACCTAAATCTTGTCTACTTTTTGGAATAAATAGATCAATTGGATCATTGAAATGAGTACAATCATTTGCAAGCATAATTCTTGTGAGAATCAAGTAGTCTGTGACAAGAGCTGAAGAATTAGGGTTTGCAGCGGTGAAGAACAAGTGCAAAAAGCATCAATTTTTTCAGTCAATTTGCTTCGAAATTGCATAAATTACTTTGAAATTGAACGTAGAATCTGAATTTATTAAGCAATCAAAGTGAATTGTAGAGTTACTATAATTTTCAAAAAACCCTAGTTCTAGTCCAACCTTGAAGCATACAAACATGACTGGACACGTCTGATTCAAAAGGGTTTTTGAGCAAGACTTGCTCACTCAATTCCTAGGTTCGTCTAAGAAGGCTATGAGCCTTGCCAAAAAAAATACAGATGAGAAGTTCATGGACAACTTTGGTGGAATTCAGGATGTAGTGGTTCCCCTGTCTAGTTGGTCTCTATTTGAACGGTGTATAGAAAGAGAGTGGCAAGGTCACCATTGAGGAATGGATGGTGCCTTGATATGGAAAAGGTTGTAGTGCCCTATGTGTTTATTGATACAAACTTTATCAAATTGGGAGCTAGTAGGTATGATGCAACACAAGGTGGGTGCTATCAACAAGTGGCAATTCACATTCACTAAATCATACATTGCAAAGGTATTTGGCTTGAACATGGCTACAAACAAAGCCATAGATTTTAATAACTTCAAAATAATATATGAGACACACAAAGAAATTTATAGGTCTGTCAAGGTCCCCAAGTCATAGGGTGAAGATTTCTGGTGGTAGAGGAATGGGAGTTTTTGAGAAGGAGCCACTTAGCATCAACCTTTTGAGGAGTATTTGATTAAGACACAATATTCATTGTGTCAGATCACTAGTGAGGATGCAGAAGAAAGATCCTTGTGCACTTGATGTTTATGGCTATTAACATTCGAGATGACATTCTGAATGTAGAGTTTGATTTGGCTTCCTTCTTGGCGAATAGAATGCACAAACAGATGATAGCCCTCAAGGCTAATAAAAAATTGGAATTTAATGGTACTCACTCATGTGCCATATGTTCTTATATGCTGGTAGGGAAGTGTGGGAGAAGACTTTGTAGGTAAGAAGATTTGATGACAACAAGAATTCCCTTGCCAGTTTAGTGTTGGACTTATCTATGGGATAAGGACTGTGAGAATTCAGATTTCATCATTTTCCAAGAATTCTTTGTCAAAAGGATGATGGCATACCTAGGTGAACACAAGGAAAGAATAACAAAGGAAATACAAGATTTCCTCAGGCCATGTGAGAGAACTCCAGGGTTAGGAGTGATGCATAATTGGGGAGATTGGTTTTTGAACCAATACTCTACATATTTCAGAGTTTATGGTTTCACCTTGAGACCTCACTTGTTCCCCGTGTATGTGCCAAAGAGACTGGCCTATCTAGAGATTATTTGGCAACCTGAATGAAGTGGATAAGTTCCATCTTAGGGGTCAAAAGAAGGCTCATTTTTTCCACTGCTTTGAAATGGTTAGACTTCGAAGTAGCAAACAAGGAAGGTTTGCGACCAAGTTTATCCTTTGCTCAATAACTTCAGATTGTCTTATGTTGTTGCTAAAGAGAAATTTGACCCTAAAGGATTCATCTATTCAGTTAGATTGAGTGTAAAGAAGTCTGTATTTCTTCATGACATGAATTTTGTTGAGGATGTAATAAGAAATTCCTTGACATATGAAGACATGGAAAACAAAATTGAGACATGGAAAAGAATTATCAAGGGAGAAAATGAAAAGATTAAAAAGGATCCTTCATTTCCTAGATCCTATGCTAAAGAAAAGGAAAAAAATGTTAGAATTAGGAAGATACTGGAGCATGCAAAAGAACTGATGATTCCTAAGGAGCAGAGACCTCCTAAAGTACAAAGAGATCTTGGTGTGAGGATAAATCCTTATGTTAGAGTAAAAAATGAAGATACTGAGGAGGGAGCCACTCAGGATATTGAGGAGGTGAAGAGTCAATAGACAAAAAGACAAAAGACCTTTGAGGACAAAATATCCTCTATGGACAAAGGAAAAGCCCCAATGGAGATTGTTGATGTTGAAGATACTCCACGAGAAGTGGGAGTTGTAGAGATAAATGTTGAGGAACAAACTAGTATGATAGTGCACCAATGCCACAAAAATAGAACTATTGATTATTTGAAAGTTGCTAATGATGAAACTGGGGATATCAGGGCACTATCTTGCCAAAAGTTTTTGCAAGATGATGATTTTGTGAAAACTCAAGAATTCAAAGATTTTGTATTGAGAAGAAAATAAGTTGCCTATCAGAACAGGCTAGAGGAAGAAAGAAGAAGAGTTGATCCATCTGAAGAGAAAGATTTGGCTACAAAAGTTTTGGTTGAATTTGATTTGAGGCTTGATGATATCACTCCTGAACATGGAAGACAAATGGTGATTGAGAGTGGAATGTTGTTGTTTCCAAATTGGAGTTTGGCAAATGCTTTGGCCTTTGAAACCATAAGAAAATAAATGAAGTAGTTTTCTCTATTGAAGAGTAGGTAGAGGAAGTTTTTGGATGTGGTTTAAATCCATCTTTTGAGACACTATCTATTTGGACCCTAGCACCAAACATAAGCAAGCCTAATGTGGTTGAAAGCATTGATCAACTCAAGAGTAGCCTAATTGTGAAGAGAGTTACTGACACTCCAGCACAGATGCAATCGTATTGGTGGTTGACACAACCATGTTTAGTCAGGCTACATTCTTGAAGTTGCAAAAGAACTTCAATGAGTTGCAAAGAGAAAATGCAGATGACTTGGTGAAACTAAGAGCCTGAAAGAAAAAGAGTTGGCATCTTCTACCACCCCTTTTTCTATCATTTCAAGTCCATTAGGTGAAGCTTTTCCATCTGATAGAGATTATTTGCTTGCAGAGATGGTAGAATGAAAGGAACTTTTGAGACTCTGAAGGGAGATAGAATGAAGGCATACAACAAAATTGTGTCTAATATAGTTAACCACTAGTTAACTAAGATTAATGGAAAACTAGGTGATTCATACAAGGGGATTGCAAATTTGGACCAGGCTTTGGTCAAACATGAGCAAAATTCAACCATTCTATAGGAGATTATGAACAAGTGGATGCCAAGGAATGCCACTATAAAGTAGATGGTTAAGACAACCAAGTTTGACCTAAAAAATCCCCTTGGACTACAAGGTGTATCAAAAACCATGGGAATTCTGCATGATGTTGTCTCCCTACATGATAAAATTAGAGAAGCAGTTAAAGGAGAAGGTGGCATCCATTGATCAGATGAAGATGAAGGTATTGCCGAACTTCAAAGATGATCAGGGGTCAAGCCAAAACATTGGATCAATGGAAAGAAGAATTCAATGTTGTGGGCTCTAAGGTGATTGTTTTGGTATGTGTTGATGGTGAGTTGCAAACAGGTTCCTTGAATTCAGTTTTGGATGAGCTCATTTCATTGGAGAAGCTTTGTGATAGTATTGGCAAAGTATCAAAGGCAATTTCAGATGCACATGTCAGTCACAATGAGAAGGTGCTCAAAGTTTTAAGTTCCAATGTCTGGAAGATAAGGAGTATGGAGCTTGGGAGGAGAAGTATGAAGGTGATTGATGTTTGAGTTAGTTTTCAATTGGTCATTGATTTTCAAGGATGATCTATTTTTGGTAGTTTTCAAGTGGTAATATGTTTTTGGGCCTATGAAAATGGATCAGGCATCATCATTGGAGGATTATGTCGACAAACATGTGATTGTAATTGAATTGTAATATCAAAATTGTAATGAGCACAAGCTCCAAAACTAGTCTTGTGATGTAATTATCAAGTTTTCTAAAAATAGTCATTTAGGGGATAAGTCAACATACTTTTGTACCTTTCCTATATAAGGGGAAATTCATACTATGCTCTGTATCTAGAAGTAATAGGAGAAAACAACGAATACTCTAAAGATTAGAACATATTGTAAAACCTGTGATTTTGATAGATTCCAATAAGAAAGGAGTACTTTTGGGTTGCAAGTTATATTTTTGCATGTGAGATCATTTGCTTTTGCACAGAAATTTTCTATTCAGATTGAATTATATGAGAAACACTTTATGTGTGTGTTATTTGTGATTATCTCCTTGGTTATGAATGTTTTCCTTTTGAGTGAAGTTGTTAAGGGTTTCATATCTCATTAATATATATTTGCTATATTATATGTCTAATTTGTTGCATCTCATTCAAGGAATAGATTAAATTGCTTTAGATCAGATATAGGGGGAAGTG
The DNA here is from genome assembly GCA_027924645.1 of Cunninghamia lanceolata. NCBI lineage: Eukaryota > Viridiplantae > Streptophyta > Pinopsida > Cupressales > Cupressaceae > Cunninghamia > Cunninghamia lanceolata. The sequence goes on along the minus strand of BSBN01001038.1, from coordinate 10,149,799 downwards.
TGTTGTATTAAGGGATTAGTGAGAGGAATCACAAATAATACTTTTTCTTAGGTTCATTGTTGTAAGGCAGTAGTGATTTCATTTACCCTTGAGTACGAAGTTTTGTTGTCATGGAAAAGATATTGCATGTAGGGTTTGACTCTGTTACCCTGAATAGGCACCAATCTGACGATATCTCTCAAGTCCAAGCACCTAAAAACTCAAAAAAATCAAAAGATCAAAATATTTTTCTTTTGTTTTGTAATGTGTTCAAGTTGTTCCACATTCTTAGAGTTTTGAAATAGATACATATTGATGATTTAGCTAATCTAAAATAGGATCTTTTAGACCTCAACACAAAAGTGAGAACAATCTGTTGAACCAATATCTCATTGTACTTAGGAGAAACTTTTCAGATATTGCCATAAGGGAATACCCCCTAGGTCTAGTAGAGCCTGAAGTGTAGAGGAGAACAAGCAATTGTTTCCTATTCATTGGCCACTGATATGAGAATCTTGAGCATTAAGGATAGCTACCTTATAGAGATAATCAGGCAATCAGTTGGGAACACCAACACTACCTTGTCAGGATTTAGGGGTTTGTTGTGCTAGCATGAAGTAGAAACATCCTCGAAACCTTGACATTACCTTTGTTGCCTTTACTTGTTTATCTATGTACCTGTCAGTTTGTTGGGGTTAGTCATCTTGGCATGACTATAAAGGAATCTGCGATATCATGACTCCCATGGGCTAATGTTGGGTTGGTGTCTCACCTTTGTCAGATTTTTAGAGTTGGTCATACTGGCATGACCATAAAGGAATCTCTGATATTTGCCATGAGTTCAATGACATCCCCGGTCCTTGATCCCTGACACCCTAGATTTTCTTGGTCTCTTGAGATTGGTCGATCAGGCCTTCCCAGATTCTCCTACCATTTGGGCATAGATGAACCAGTATTCCCTGACTCCCGACCTCCGATGAGTTTTATTCTTTGTCATTAGAAGGATCATGACATCAAGATGTTTTTGTACTTGCTTACCTTTTTAGAATGATTGTTGTGCTATCCATGACCTAGAAACCCTGATGATTTCTCACTTACATGTATTTCAGAGCCACAACATCAGGCCTTCTCATTTCACTCTTCCATTTCAGAATATGGTAGAGGTTTCTCTCTATCTCTGATATCCCCTTCTTTGGCTTGATTTCTTGGGTTTGATTTGGGTGCTTGAATGCTTTCAATTGATGTTACATATAGTGTTTGGGCCATTGAAGAATCCTGCAACAACCACAGGGTTTGCTACTAATTTTTATATGATTGTTACATTTTATGCAAAGTAATAATCTTTAAGGCATTATCCTAGGGTGTTTGTGATGGGGTCATCTTATTGTGGGCCTAAGGATGATCTGTAAGTAGCCTAGGTATGAATATGTAAAGTTGTGAACTCTTTGTTGCAAGGTGTGACCCTTGGTCTCCTTGTTTAGCGCTGCGCTGCGGTGGTTTGCGATAAGGGCTTAACTGCCTCCCGTGCTTGTTAAGTCAAGTGGTTGTATCGGGCATTAAAAGGTTGATCTTTTGGTGCAATGGTAGCTAACAATTGGTATCAGAGCTAAGGTCACAGGTTTAAAACCTGCGCTTGTGCTGGGGGGGATTGTTGCAAGGTGTGACCCTTGGTCTCTTTATTCAGCGCTGCGCTGTGGTGGTTTGCGACAAGGGCTTAACCGCCTCCCGTGCTTGTTAAGTCAAGTGGTTGTATCAGGCATTAAAAGGTCAATCTTTTGGTGCAACGGCAGTTAACACTCTTTACACTGGGCCAAGAACTTTTTCACAACCATTACAAGTTGCCAAAAACTACTTGTTCTTGTCCATAAGTCTATCACATTGTCATTATCAAAAGATCACACAATAGGGACAAAGGAAAGATGATTTGAAGCAAGTTTGGGGAAACAATTGTCCTAAGGTCTATTAGCACTACCAAATCATTGAGTGACTTCCATAACTGCCACAAGGTACAGAACAATGCCATCCTTCCATTGCCAAAATATGGGGGAATTATAAGAGTTGGAGAGTGGTTACCGAGGACATTTTCTCAAACCCTGCCAATGGTAGGATCGTGTCTCGCATATTAATGAGACATGTTACCTATTTGTGTCTCCTAGCCAAATAGGTAATGTAGAGGTCATGTTTTTGTTGTTGTTTGTCATCATTGGTTATAAAAAGTCATCTTGTGTCATAGAGTTTTATAAGGCCAAAAGTGATATAGTTTGCTCTACAAGTTTTATACAGCTTTGAGGAGTCATAAGGGTCTTGTAAAGATCTAAGTACAAAAATATTGCTTTAATATGGTTTGAGTAGCCATAAGGGAGTTTTTGAAATGGTTCCTTCACATTAAACTTGTTAAACTTCCTTCCACCTCATCCAAAAGGCATGCTTCCACATTACATACATGCAATTTACAGGTCAAAAGGTCAAAAAAATGGAAGTTCCTTTATGTTTTAATACTTTAAAACTCTCAAACTACTTGTACCAATGCTTGGAGGGAAATTTTCTTCAAAATATTTTTGTTTTATGTTATTTGTTTAAGGTTGGGTTTGAGTTTGAGTTCTAGTGAGGTTGAGGTCAAGTTAGTTTTAGGTTTTGATATTGTGTTAGAGTTCTTCAAGTGCGAGCTTAGGGTTTTTTGGAAGGAAAACCTTTTTCCTCTATCAAGGTTTGCATTACAGAAGATTCAGAGAATGCATGCCCATATGGGAGATTTTAAGAATGACAATAGAGACAACAGAGATATGAACAGATGACAGAGCTTTCAAAAGCATAGAAGGAAGAGACAACACATAGAAACATCAATATGCAATGAGAAGAATGTCTTAGGCCTACAAATATTCATGGTTTAGATCATCTACAACTCAACAAAAGAGAGTTGAGTTGGAATTATAGTCAGAACTATTCTTGGCTTCATTTGTTGATATAAATGATGCAAGTCTTGCAATTTCTGATATGAAACATGATTTACAAGTGAATGCTACGAGAGATTTATCTAGTTTTCCATCATCATCAACATTGCTTCAACCAGCTCGTGAGTTCGATGGGAATGATTATGGTGAATCTGATCCAAAAACTTGTGCAAAAGGAAAATATATAGTAACTCCACATGTTGGATCAATTCCAACATTAAGCATTGGATCACCACTTCCAGGTCCAGAAACAAGACAAGTAGGTATCTTTAAAAACTTGAATTTGGGTTTAAGGCTTGGCATAGGTTCAAAGGTGCCTACGGGATTAACCTTTAAGGATCCCAAGCCATAGCATGTCTATTTTTCCAAATGTGTCTTAGAACTTGTTCAAGCATCTGACTTTTGTAACCTTTTGTTGAACTCTTCAAAGATGCATAGCATGTAGGGGATGATATTTATCATTTCCCATGTGAAAAGCTAAAACAATGTATTCTAATCATGCAATAGGATACAATTGGACAGAGATAAAAGAGCCTTTCATTAAGATAGAGTCAACAATGTGATAGGAGCAAACAGTGTCAAGGATGAATGTACAGGTTTGCATTCCCAGAGATCATGATGTATGCTACAGAATCAGTGATACAGGTTTAGGGTTTGCCTACAAGCATCTAGCACATGATGACCACAAGGAAGCTCTTCCAACAAGGTCTATAGGAATAATCATATCTCAATGATTGTCATGCAAGGAAGCTTTTCCAACAAGGTCTACAGGAACAATCATATCTAAATGATTGTGACAAAAGCAAGGAACAATCATATCTCAATGACTCACAAAAGCAAGGAATAGTCAATAGAATGACTGTCACAAAAGCAAGGAATAAACAATAGAATGACTGTCACATGAGCAAGGTTAGTCAATAGAATGATTCTCACAAAAGTTAAGGAACAATCAATAGAATGACTGTAATCAGTGAAAGAGCAATTACTAAGATGACTATAATAAGGTGAAAGAACAATCATAATGATTGTAATAATAGAGGACAATTATAATGACTATAACAACAAAGAACAATCAATAGATGATTGTAGTAATAGTGAAAGAATAGTCCTGAATAAGCAAGACTAAAAGACAGTCATAAAAAGGACTAAAAGACAGTCCTAAACAGTCCTAGATGTCTGTAATAAGGATCTTTCCTTAAACACTAAGGGACCCATGATCAAAAGTTATATATCAAGGTCTCTTCATTTTCTCAAAGAAGGAGGTCACAGGCTTACATAACAGACTGTGAGGTTGAAATGAAGGAGCTAAAGGTTGCATAATCCATATCAAGTCAGTATTAAGCAAGGAGTGTTGAGAACCAATGTGGTATCCTCCAAGTTGAATTAAGCCTTCATACATTTGTGCACTTGAATAAAACCTTTGTTAACAATGAAAATGGATAAAAGTAGTGACATGGTCAGCAACTAAAGAAGATTGCAAACCTATTAAAAATTCTAAAGGGCTATAAAGACATTGATGATAAGCCACAAGAAAGTTTTGAAGAGCATGCATGCAAATAAAGACAACAGTGGTGTGCTACACTTACAGAGGCCTATCCACAGATGTGCTTAAGATGGCATGTATAAGTTTTGTTTTTGATCTTGCTTATTATGTGAAATTACTATCTCCCATTGTCTAGGTATCAAAGAAACTAGACCAAAATGATTCCTTATATCATTGTTTTGACAGCCTGTAGGTCTGTCATTAAACTCGAAGACATGCACATACATTCAAGGGTTTGTGGTAGTCTTAAAGGTCTATCAAGACACAAAAGGTTCCAAAAAAGTATTGATAGGTTTATAGCTTCGTTATGCATGATTAGAAGAGTAGTTTTTTCTGAGATCTAGAAACTTTAGAAACTCCAAAGTTATTGAAGTATTTTCTTAGGCACCTCAATGAACACAAGATGTTCAAGAGAGTGGAAGTAAGCATAAGATCATAACATGAGTGTCATTCCCACATTTGCATGTGTACATGAACACCTGAACCAACAATTTTTTTATAAAACATCATTAATGCAAGCTACTATCATGTAACACATGATAACCTAAGGTGTTCACTTAGTTGCGTTGTTGTGCAATGCTAGGCCAAGCATGCTGCACAAAGCGGGGAGAAGGATTTTGAAAGCGATAGGTATAACGAGCACCATTCATACACCGTATGTAAATGGAGGTAGACTAAAAGGGTTTGATGTCACATTACGTGACACCACAAGGGAATGATTCATAAGATAATTCCCTCTTAGGTTTTCTATATGAAATGGAAATTTTCCCCACCTCCAAGTTATGGGACCCAAGTAGCTACAATTAAATTGAATTCCTAGTCATATTAATGTTTAACAACTTTTATATTTATATTTTATATTTTATATTTTTAAATAAAATAGTTTTCCATGAAAACAATGACAAATACATTAAAATAAATACACTTGAATACTATCTCATTTTTAACAACATTCTAGGGAAAATAAATTACTATAGGGAAATGTTAAAAATTAAGTCTACCACTATGGAGTTTTCAATACTTCAAAGAAAATATTTTAGATGATTTAAATGATGAACAATATTTAATAAGAATTAATACAACATTTTCTCTCATTTCAATAATATTAAAATTTTCCTAAAACAAATTCCATTTCAATATAAAATGAGTACACATTTAACAAAATATTTATTGAATTAAAATAAAATAAATAAATTAAGGAAGACAATGTTGACTAATAAAACCCACTAATTATCAATAACTCATAAAATAAAGCACCATAATAAATATTTCTACTAGACTCTTACTTATACACCAATATTTCTAAATTTATTCTACACTTCCACTACACATAATGGGAAAGGTCAATTAAACTAGTTTAATTAGCACTACGCACCATTAGTTTACCACTAATTTCTAGGGCAACACTATTAATTACATGAAGAGGTTATAAAAGAGCATATTAACACTCATTTATTCATTCTTTGTTTGCAGATTTGGGAGAAAGCAAGGAGAGGGAGAGAGGAGGAAGAGAGAAGAATGCTTCTACAAAATTGGTTTTGTTTCCTTTATCCTATTCATTCTTTCATCTCCATTGTATCATCAAATAGTTTAATTTTGTGTGATTTCAAATTGTTTGAGCTACACTTTTTTTTATTATCTATTTACCAAAAATACAGAGATAAAATAATGGATAGAAATACAAACAATGTTATTTTCTCTTTTGTAAATTTTAGAGATAAAATAAAATACATGAGCAAAGTATATATACATACAGAACCAAATCAAAATATTATATATATAGTTTTAATACTCTGTATATACATACTATATAAGGTAAAAAAATAGAATAAAAAATATTTTCCTGATAATGGGCAAGTTCAATAGACTGACAGTTTATGATTCACAAGATTTCAAGCTTGAGAGCTGATAGAGGACAGGGTGGCTACATCATGTTTCCTTATGGCAAGAGCATGGAATGGGATGTAAAATCTCGTCATTTTTCGCTTTTCAAGGTAGGCGTGTTCTCCAAGTTTCTAGTGTCTTCTGTAGGTTTTGGTAGAAAAAAGGTAGAGAGGATGCAGGCGGTGTGCTGGGTGGTGAGGGAAGTGCCAAAGGAAAAGGGAAGGATGCCATTCCTTCCCTCATCATAGGTAGATTCAACATAAGGTGGCTAGTAGCTCAGTGGGAGGCCTGAAAAAGAGGCCGTATTCCCCTCGCAAGAGGAAGGCCAAGATCATAGGGGACAAAGCTCTAGAGGGTTTTGTGACACTAGTGGATCCAGAGATAAAAAATCCACTCCTTAGGAAGTGGGTAGGCATGATTCTTTCTATGGCAAAGGTGGTTGATGGGCAAGACGGAGCCAAGCTTAGGGAGGTGATGTTGAATTTTCTGCTTGATCTAGGGATGACTAGAGGGAGGTGGAACATTTATGGTGCTGCACAATCACTCACGCTCACTTCAATGTCATCAATTACAGCTGCCTCCATTCTGGTCCTTGAAGACTTAGCCAAGATTTCCAAGGAAGTTGAGACTAACCAAGGAATTCTGATGAATCACTTTCACGACTTGATGATTGGTTAGGTGCAGTTGAGGAAGACACTAGAAAGGATGGCTGAGCAGATGGGTGTCAAGGTGGAAGACAAAGAGTGTATGGAGTACAAGTGTAGGTGCGACAAAGAAGTAGATTTGGTGGTCCTCACAGGTCAGGCAGATATGTAACAGGTTGTGTGTAGTTTCAGTCAGTTTTTGTTGATATGAAAACTATGTATCAAGGGAGGGTCATGTAATTTGCCTCCCTCTTTGGATATTTGTATATGTCTGGTATGTTTTTTAGATAGTTCCTTAGACAATTTCAGATAGTTATGAGGGCTAAGCCCTAATTTTGGTTGGGTCCCTGGTCCCTTACCAGGGTATATATAACAAAAAAATGTATATATGTACTGCAGAAAAAAATGTTTAAAAGTAATAATAAAAAAATATTAAAGGAATAATAAAAGGAAAGAATACCTTTTTTTTTATGGCCGACGGCCCTGTGCAAGGTTGCGGCCCCTTAAGGGCTCATAGCCTACACAAAGGTCACGACCCTAGGGTGGGGGCAGAGCCCCCACGCCCACAGTGCTTGTGGGCACTGTGGGGGGGTCTCATACCCCCTTTCCCTGCATCTCCTTCCACCATGATGGCAGGGAATGTAGCAGGGCCAATGCCCTAAAATAACTTAACCTATTTTCTTTTTTTAACTATTTAACTATAACATGATACATCTTATTTAATCACAGATTAATTAATTTATCTATATGATATATATATACACTGAACTATTCATTTATTTGTATCTTCTCTTTTTCTTTTAACCGAGATAAAATGTTAAACAAAACATATTTATTTATATATGTATATATCAATGGCGCGCGCACACACACATATGAGTAAATCTATTAAACTACTATAATGAAATATAATAATATCAACTATTTATATCCACATTTTATGGAGCCATATTAATAAAATGAATTCCCTTATTCATTATTAAGTAATGATACAAAAGTATATATATATATATATATATTTTGTTGAACATAATAAAAAGAAATAGTTTAACCACATATAAGTACTATAATTTATTTTTCCAACACATGAGTTTAATATTTAGAACTTTAAGTAGAAGTTTTTACATCCAACTTTCAAACATTTCATCTTGAAATCTAATGTAAAAAGGTGAGAATACTCATTTTATCCACCCACAACTTATTTCTTTCTCATGAATGCTAAATACATTTGTTGCATGGAAGATAAGAATAGGGGTAGATATTTTCTTTTTTTTCTTTTTTATCTACAATATACTTAAATAACTAACAATATGTATATCCAAACTCTAACATAGTGGGAAGAAAATATAATCCTTTCTCTACATTTACACATTTTGAAACTTATGTGAATAGGATAAATACAATCTTTTGACATACAAATAATACTACAAAATCATAGTGGCTCAAAGACCACATTTCTACAATTCAAAACACTCATAACCACATTTACAACTTAACCCAAGTTTCTCATTACAAAACAAGAGTCTTTTACATAAAGGCTTTCTTCTTGAACTCCTTCTTTGGTCCATTCTCACAAAACCTGCCACATAAGAAACCACATCCAAAGACCAATAGAGATGCTTGCCTCCCAACCGTTGGCTTGTTCACAAGCTACCCCCGAGCTAGGAGGCCAACTATGAAACCCAAGGAGCACATCGCAACTACTACACCATTCATTTTTCACAAAATATTAACACAGAATACTCCCAACCAGGGCTTATACAACACAAAGGATACCAAAGGAGGGATCCAACATAGGGGGAGTAGAGTAGAACATCTCTACTTGGGGAAAAAGTGAAACTACTTCACCAAAGATCACATAAATATATTCCCATACTTATTTCAATCTCCCAAACTTCTATCATATAATTTTTATCACTAATCCACAATCTCCCAAACCACCAAATAGCAAACCCAAAATACAAATATGGCACTCATGCCAAATCTCTCTCTTAAAAAGAGTGAAAATTTTCCCCGAGGAGGTTCACACCTCCCTGAAACCCCTCACATGGGTTGCTCTCAACCATTTGGGGAGCCAATCCAAGAACACAACACCCAACCCAATAACACAATCAACAAATCCAACAAACAACATGGAGAAATAACATGAAGAGAAAACAACAACACATAAGCTTCTATCTCATTTTACATTCACATACATAAGCATAATTAATCTAGAAAAGAAAATAAACCTACCTCACAAAAGCTATCCCAAATGATGATGAAAAATCTTGGTGAAGTCCCTCCAAGAGCTCCACTAGTCTTCTTCTCCAATCTTCAAATCTCTCCTCAAACTCTCAACTCAACAAGTGAAAAATGAAATGCAAAAGTGCTTCTCAAGTTGTAAATGAGGGTATAAATAATAGATGACATGTCACACCTCCTCTCCAAATGAGAAGGTGCCACATGGAATCCACCTCATCCCCATCAACCAATCCCCAAACCCCAAGGAGTGAGTTGACTCCTCAAGGTTCTCACACATGCGTGAGACCTAGGGAGAAGGAGTGTACTTGTACACTCTTCTCCAAATATCTTCCTAGGTTGGGCTTCCACATGTGTGAAGCCTTGGGATGAGGTAGTACTTGGTCAAATATTCATCCCCAAACCTAGGAGATTAGAAGGAGATGGTGACAAGTCCACCATCTCACTTCCCCAAACTTACCACGCCACTTTTTTCCCAAGGAACTTGTGAGTGGTCTAAATCACTCAAATTTCAAAAATTCAAAGCCTAAAAGATCCCCAACCCCAAGGTACATGACCTAGGGATTTAAAATCAATAAAATAATCATGAAAATACCTCTCAAGACCCTTCAAAAGTGACCGCAAATTTTAAATTTCAAAATAAGACACACAAGAAATCAACTCATCACCCATGCCAACTCACATTTACACACAATTTTAAAAACCAAATTAATCATAGTAAATAAATCACATTACACATAATACATTTACAAAAGACTTTAGTCTCGATATAGACTAAGGTTAGGCATCATAGGGGATTCACATGGGTTTCTAGTTGACCTTCATATTTCCATTGGTCATGGAAGGTACCTACACATCTCAATTGCACACGTCAATTTGTCTAATAAGCATATATAGCCGAAGCAACTTGAATTAAATTCCAGTTATAATCATATTCAATGCAAACATCTTTAATCTAAACAATAGTCGGAATCCAAATGAATGTCAATTACATATCGATACAATTTCAATCTTCATTCCACTATATATCCTAATGTCATCACATATGCATCATAATGATTTATCAACACAAATATCCAGTTTCAAATCACCTCAACTTTGTTTAATAGCGTACTTCCAAACTTAATTCAATTTTCAATAAAATCAACTAGGTAATTGAATCATCTCCAGTCAACATATAATTAATCCAAGTCAAGCACACATTTATTATATAAGGCTCAAAGAAAGCATAACTACCTCCTAGTTAAATCATCATCCTCATAAACAATTTAACTCAATTACTCAAATCAAAGTGTTGTCCATGATATTCTATCACAAGAGTTATAAGTCCCACAATCAACCAGTCTTACATCTAGATAAATCAACAATAATAGACTCAATAGTGTCAACAAATATGCTCCATAAGAATGGGCCTCACAGAGTTGCATGATAACCTAGATATCTTGTGAATACACCATCATAACATACAAAGAGTCAACTATGTTAATCAACATAATCCAACACATGCCATTTAAATTCACCACTCTACCCTAGGCACCTTTGTCTAATATAACTTATCCAAGAGGATCACAAGTCCATACATAATGTCTAAATTCTAGGAGTATCCAACACCATATAATAGGACCTCATCGTGTAATTAAATTAGCCACACAAGGGTGGGCCTCACAATGAGAAAGTGGAGACAATGCATGCATGAACAAGCAACACAGCATAAGAAGATCAAAAAGACTAGGAATCTCCTGAATAAGGAGAGAAAACAATCATCTTTTTTGGATCTTCAAGGAGAATAAGGATATTAGAGACAAAACAAGAACATTTTCAAACAAATAAAACTTTGACCAAGACCCTATAGGGGTACTTAATGCAGAGTGAGTAGTTTGAGGCCATAAATGGATAGTTAGAGCCAAGTTCAAGAGTCCTAAATGAACAAAAACCTTTCCAAATGCCCTCCAAAGGAATCTTTTCAGTTTGAGACCATAAAGGACATCTCCTATATGCATGCAAGGTGGGTTTGAAAGGAGTCAAAGAAGTTGGAACATGCACCCAAGCATCTAGGAGGTCAAGGAGCTGCTAGAGAATTTCAAGGAGTTGAAGAGGTCAAGCAACTAATTTTTGAAGTCCAAGTCAACTTGAAGTTACTTGGGTGTCCAAAGTAGTGTTGTGTGGTCACACAACACACCCCATTTTTCCTTAGCAAAATAGGGACCCAACCTTTTTTTGGCTTTCCCTTGTTTTTCTTGCTTTGGGCGGTATGGTAAAAGTCAAGTGTCAGATGCAAAAGGAGAATATCACCCTCGGGTACACATTGATCTCGTAGAAAAGGTCAAATGTCAAAGTTAGTTTCTGTCATCATGAACCCCATAATGTGAAAGAGCACAAAATTCTAAGTAGGTTTGCCTTTTGGATCACCCTAAAATTCCTTAGGGGTAGGAAGTTATGCACAGTCAAAGTTTGGTCAAACCTGATATTCCCAAGAGGGTCATATTTTCCTAATATCCCTGATATTTGTTAATATGCAGATCACCTTCAGATATAACGTAAACAATTAGCGTTGGGATATTACTCAATATCTATCATATTAGTTAAGATCCCTAATCTTCATTAATATGACGATGACGTCATCCTAACCCGATAGAAAGAAGACTTGATATGACGATGACGTCATCAATATACCCGACATCTGGAAGGTCATCTATTTCTCAATATTCGTCATATTGGTTAAAATGCCTGATATTCATCAATATGACGATGACATGATCTCCCAAGCAGATTTGTAATATTAGTGATGACGATGACATCATCCTGATATTTGAATGTGAGGAATGTTTTCACAAAACTAAGATCCCTCATATTCCTTAATATCCTCATATCCACACTTGATGCACGTAATACATGGATCCTCAGACACCAATAAGAAGCTACCACTGGCGCGCTGTCCTGATCATGTTAGTACCTTATATTATCACGATTATTGAATAGGGGTAGGATGACTTGATACTAGTCAACAGTTTGTCATCTTCATGATGATGACATCATCATCTTCCCAGATATTAGTCATATTTCCTAACATCCCTGATATCTGCGAATATGCATCCTTGCATTAAATTCCAGTCTTACAGTGGTTGAACCTTTTAATTTTTTTGAATAATCGCCTGCCACCTGTTAACATCTCCAACACTTAGGTGTTGATCAATGGATGCTGATAGAGAAACATTAATCACACCCTAATTCACCGTTGCTTTTGGTTAAAAGTGAAGATTAAGATCATTTTGAATTTACCAAGTGCCCAAATGAAATTATAGTCACTGAGCAAATTAAGCTGTATTACTGTAAATTGTGAAAATAATGGAACGTGTGAGGATTCGAATGGTGAATGGAGGAAAGTATCTACAAGGTAAACGTGTGCATCTAGATATCAACTGAACATAAAATGGGTAGTAGATATTAGGTATGTAATGGAAAAACCCTCTTTTGTCATTTATGGTTAAAATGAACAAGTAAAAGTGTTTTTACCATAGTAAATCGATGTGATGATGCATGCAATGTATTGGATGAAAATTAAATCATCAGGATATTCATATTATTGAAGAATTGCATGGTCATATGATATGTTAGGGTAAGAAATGCATGGGATTTATTTAAGGATTCAATGGCGCTCCGCAAGAATAGATCAAATACAGAATTTCTGAAACCCATGTGCATACAACAGGAAGGAATTGCCTTCAAATACGGTCAGATAAATGATACTCATCTAGGAAATACTGATCTGGATGAATGGATGGAAAAGTTAGAAAAGGGAAGTGGAGATCCCCTGCTTATCAACATCTACAATTCAGGCATGTGGCATGCAGGAGGGTTTCCCTATGCAATGGAGGCTACAGAGTTGGTAGTTAAATGTGCACGTAATTGTAATACCAACACCAGAAAAGTGGAGAAACATGGTCAGACATATGAAGATTTTTCAGTAGAAGGCATTACGACAACCTTCAATTTTCCTAAAGACCCTCAAATATGTAGAGTAAACCTAGATAAAATGGAGAAGAAGTACAATAAAACTGAGAAGGAATGCAAGAAAGTTATGTATTCTTGGAGAGCCAATGATAACACGTATAAGGCTGCTGCAAAGCTGCCTGTGCATATGTATAAGTTTGATTTTGCACCTGAGTTTCAATATATGATGGTTATGCTCTATTGTATGACAGGGAGACCAAATGTTAGAACATTTGAGAACTAGATGTATGGGCTCATGAAAATGGTAGCAGATACAAATGACAAACCCCAGTGGGCCAAAATCATAAGTAATAGCCTTGATGAAGGAATGAGAAAGTTATGAGGAAAGGCTAACATGTTCCACATGTCCTCTTATGTCATTTATGCATGTGCATTTAGAGGCACATTCAATGGATTACAAACAGTGGGTAGGGTTGGAAATAACCCTGGAGATGTCAACATTTGGGATCACTATCCCTAGCTGAAACAAAGGGACTCTCTCCAACACTACCAGAGAGTAAATGACTCATTTTCCATGCATTTAGTAAGGACCATGGAAGAGGACAAAGCTAAGAGGCTGAGCATGGAAGCTCAAGCCATGATATACAAGCATGGGGCTTGGTTCATCTAATTCCCCACATTCACCTATATCAGGATAGAAGGTTTTAATAGGCATCCTCTTATGTTGCCAAGGTATCCTACTGATAAGGTCATCCTAATGGAGCTGGCCAGGTAGATATTGCCTGCATTTGAGGCCTACGTCAAAAGAGGAAAGATTCCTAATGTTTTATTCCCAATCATGATTGGAGGGTACATGTGCCCCGATAAAGAAAGTGTTAAGGAGGCAATAGGGGGGTTGCAGTTGATGTCATTACAACCTTTCTCACTGGCCAGGCCATATGACCCATATTGCAGGATGCAAGCACTAAGAAAGAAGTCGATGCATCAGATGTAACTGGAAGATTATTGGGCTGACTGTGATGATGAAGTGGAAGTGAGAAGGAGGAGATTCCAAAGGCTAACTTTAAATCAGATTCGTACATTTGACTGCATACTAGTACCTGTGCAATTGCATGAAGATGATGGGAACATCATGTCTCAGGAGTATGAGACTAAGAAAATATATAATGAAACCATATCCTCCACTGATTGGAAACAACGAGAAGAAACCTCATTGGAGCAGATAACCCAAAGGGTTATATCATTAACCAAGGACTAGGTGGAGGCAGAGGTTACCAAGTTGAAGAAGAAGGGGATGGCTCTCACAATTGACAACAATAGGAAAAGAAAAGAGTTGACAGATGAGGGGTATGATGACTTCCTCAAGGAAAAGAGAAAATCAAAAGGAGAGAGGCAACAAAGTAAATCGAAGAAGAGTAATCAAGCTGGTGGGGTGACAATCATTTGTCATACCCATCCTAAGGAGGATACAACATCTACTTCTGCTGTAGTTACTTATCATGCACCCACAATGAAACAAGAGCATGCTCCAAAGCCTGTTCCAACTATCATAGAGGAAGGAGAAAGCACTGATGATGATGATCTCTAGATAAGTAAGAAGAAGAAGAAAGTTTAGGAGGCTCCTCAAAAATAAGCATTTGCAATGAGAGGAGCAATAGAAAGGAGCCCCACCATAATACTGAAAGGAGTTGGTGGTGAGGGCATCAAAAGAACCATGCAACATGGGGTTTGCATTCCTGACATTGTGCATTTCAAGATAGAAATGGCTGAAGAACAAAGAAAAGAAAGGTAAAGTAGGCGGGATAATGTCCCTTTTCCTTTGGATGATATAGTGGATTTATCAGATGATATTGTGAATGCGGTATTAGCTAGTCCTATGGAGGTATTAGTGAAGAATACCAAAATGACTCCTCATGGTACTCCAATAGCACAACAGAAGGTTGATGAAGAGGAGATTATAGAGGGTAATCCTGAGATAGCAGCACAGCAGATTGGCCTGGTAGAATTGGTAGATTAGGTTACCAGTCCAATTGCAATAGACCTGGCATATCAGGGTGAGGATGACCCAAATAAAAATAAGGATGCACCTCTAGAACAAAGAAAATTAGAGGTGAATGTACAAATGGAGGAAGAAGAAACAACTGATCAGTATGATGGTCAGAGTAATGAGCAGATACCTGAAAGAGAGCCAGATAAAATGGAAATAGAAGAACCCCAAGATCCTAATGAAACAAATGTATCAAAGGATGGGGGACAAAGCTCTTAGGTGGATGATGACCAGGAAAAGAAAGAAAATAATGATTAAGAAGGTCATAAAGATCAAGAAGGGATGACAGAACAGAGCAATCTTGATCATCATGCAGATCCACCATCACAAGGAGAGTAGGATAAAGTTGAAGAAGATACACAAGAGGTCCCTGCTCATGAAGAAGAACATGAAGAGGAAATGCATGATGAACAAGAAAAGGAACAATCACCACCAAGGGTGAATCAGAACATGGGAACATAGAATGTTCAAATTGAACATACCAGCTAACAGGGGTCTACTGATGAAGTACCTTATTGGTTACAACAAGAGGTACAGGTACCTCCCCCTAGTATGTCTCCTAAGTTTGATATTACTTCATTGTTCACAGCAAACACAGTTAGACCAAGGAGAAGGGCTAGGGCCACTTCAGCCATAAAGAGAGATTCAACAATAGGTAGGAGGACAACTGAAATAGCTATACCTATGGTAGCTAAAGCAAAAGGAGAGATAAATATTAATGAATTTCAGATGACCACTGTTGATTTGGGCTTTGCTACTGAAGAGCAAGAAGGCCAAGAGGCCAAAGACATTGTTGATTCTTTATTGAAGAGTGTGGAAAGAGAAAAGAATAAAAATAAGGTGCACAAGGGGCACATTGCCCAATTGCACGCATTCATAAAGGGGTTGATAGAACCAAATAATATGCGAGTCAGCACTTCTACCCCTTTGACTATTATATCACAGGATGAGGTCACTGGACTAGATATCATGAAGCATAAGGCACACATGATGGACAATTGGTTCATCCAATTTATCGTAGAAGCAAAGAAGGTGATAAAGACCCTCTTTTAATAACTAGAACTTGCTAAGCACAATGAAGAGCAAAGGAGACAAACTGTAAAAGAAGGTCGGGCAAAGGTCAATTAAAATTAAGAAACAATAACTGCCCTATTAGAAATGAAACACATAGATGTCAATGTCCTAATATCTAATAAGATACTAAATAATCAAACATCTAAACTATTGAGCATATGGTATGAGAATGCTAAATTTGAGAGTGAGATACTGAAGAAATGCAATGCAAAGCTGAGGGATATCAGTGTCAAATTGCACAAGCTCCTATCTAATGAGGCAAAAATTTTGGAGGGACTAGAAGAAAAGGTGGAAGGAAAGATTGAAAATCAGGATGAGGACTTTGCAGTTAAGGCCTTCCAAGACAATTTCAAACTTGCTACAAATGACCATCTCAATCATCTATCAGAGGACATAATTAATAACACCATGAGGGTGAAGGCTAAAGTAGAAAAGTACAATGAGATGCTGAATAGTAGAAAGAATAAATGGTCTGCATTACAAGCACAAATTGAATCACAAGAGCATGCAGTCAAGAAGGCCAAAGTCCAAGATGGAGGGGAGATTGAAAGAATAGTGAAAGCATATGAGCCCATCAGGGGACAGATAAGTGTGCCTTCAGGAGAAAATCTATCCACTGATGAGGAGGATGAAGAATGAATATGATGCACGTGATCAAGTGCATGAAGTAATACTAGATGGTTGCTAACTAGCAACTTGTGCCATGTGTAATGTTGACTTAGTCAAGGACAAGTGTGAACCATTGATCTTAATTGATAAATCCTAATCATAGGATCTTTGTAACCACCTCGTCCCCTTATTCTATAAAAGGGAGATGGAGTGCACTTTTTATTCATTCGAAACTTAATTGAGATTAGATTACTGAAGCATCATGACTAACACTCAAAGCTGATTGTAAATGTACATGTCTGCTACATACTTAATGAAGAAGAAGATCTAGATTACATATAATTGTAAAATTTGAGTAATTTCTGGATAAATTCTTGACTTGTACTTTGATTGTCTACGTCCCTTGGAGTGGAATTCATGTTGTGCATGTTGCTTTCATTCCTTTTCCATTGAAGTTAGTATCAACGATACCTAGCTGTGGAACATCCTAGTGAACCTATGGTTTGATTTCCTTCTCTTAATGATAGTAGCTGGAATGTATGTGGATCAATAGCTAAAGATTCAATGATTTTAGAAAAGTTAAGCAAGCATTCGTTACAATTTCATTGATTTCATTAAAATCATCATCATAATTGCAAATTCACAAAAAATCTAAAGCAAATACAGTGAAATATGTTGATATCTCATAGAAAACTGAATATTCATAGCATATTTATGTTAGATAGCATGTACAATTGAAAATATCATGCAAATACTTACAAATCCTAATAGTAATCATGCAAATATTCGCCTGTAAACACATTATTTAGATAAATTCATAGTACAGAGGTGAAAACTAATCAATAGCAGCTGATGATAAAAAGAATTGACCAAACTTACAAAATATCCTCATCATCTGTTAAATATAGTAGGATTAACCTTGTCTATTAAAAGATTTACAAAAAGTAGGTAGAAAACTGGATGTTCAAGCGTCAACTCTTAGAATCATTGAGTGAAAAACAACAAGGCATATCAAACCAATGAGCAACGTTAGTGGATTATGGACTAATCAACAAAGACTTAGGATCATGAATTCTTCAAATTCATCATATCTTTCAAGATGATAAAGATTTGATTTGCAATTCTTTATCTATGTGTGCTTGTGACTAACATCATAACCAACATAAATTGGTGCTAGAAGGAGGGCCTCACTCTTCTACTTCTTGAATCGATTGCGTACACATTATTCCTACATCTACACAAGGTGATCTTGTCAAAGTTCATAGGAATTGGTTATACTTTAGGCATTTGTGCAAAGATTCACTTGTTCTAGGTTGTTCTAAGAGTTCTGATCATAAATTTTTTGATATTGTGTATGAATACTTTAATCTTTGCAGTCAATTGCTTGAAATTTTCAAATATTAAGTCACTGTTTAGATTTCTTCACAAATATCCTGTAGTATCTTGTCTGTGTGATCAGACAACCTGATATTTATGATCAAAAGTCTAATTCCTACTCATATTTACATTTTGTGCAAATACTGTGCAAATATGTGGTTATTATAGAGTGCTGACCATAAATATCCATCCAAGAGGATCATATCCTCTGATCTTTGCGAAGATTCAACTAGAATATTCATAGTCTGCCTTAAATTGTGAATCCTGGATCACAGGCCTAATACCAGGTCCAGATCCATTGGACTTCTTGAAGAATTACCTATTTGTGGACTCAAACCCCATACCACTAACATTCATCATACTCCTGAGTCTAGTGCATTAGCATCTTTATCTAGACATACTGTAACACCTCCTGTGTCTCCAGTTTCACCTTAGTCACCCCCAAGATCTCCAATTATACCTCAAGTGCATCAAACACCAGTCACAATGTCCTTCTTTGCAACTCATTCACCACTTGTGTTTACTGCATATTATCCTTTACCTAAAAATCCTGATAAAATATCTTTGAAGTATCACCCTTATTAGGATGCAGAAGATCATAGCAGGACATATAAGGATGTCTATATTAGAGCAAGAATAGAACATCAAGATGTGGTGTACAGATTGTTCCCTTACTCTCTAGGAGAAGAAGCCTATAGATGGTATATCAGTCTTACTCAAGCAACCATTGGTTCTTGAGATGCTTTAGAGAAAGTTTTCTTAGGAAGATTCAAAATACTAGTAGATCCATCCATCACTTACCACATGTTTTCCACTATTAAAAGAGCTGAGGGAGAAATGATCTCCAATTTCAACACTAGGTTTCAAAAGATGTACTCCAAGCTAGTTGCTCCATACAATGTAGGTGATGAGGTAGCTAGATCCACATACTATTCAGCTTTAGATCCTTTGACTTCTATGTTCATCAGAAGAACACATCCACCTATCACTTCACTATCTAGTGCATTTGAAGAGGCTATTAAAGTCAATCAGCAGCTAACCCTAGGCTTTGCACCTAATGTCAGATATCCTACATATCCTATACAACCTCAAGGTAATGGAGTTATGCAACCTCCAAGCATCATGTCTAGTCCCTTACAAGTGCCTCCTCCAAATGGAAATGGTTAGATAATACCTCATCCTGGACAGATGCCTCAGGATGCAAGCCAAAACAATGGTGGCAGTTGTTTCTTTAAACCTTAGCAAGAGAATGTAGTAGCCAAGGTTCAGGAAGAAAACAATGACATTAAGGAGATATTTGCACAATTAAGGAAGTTGACTACTGAGATAACACACATGAGAAACCAAAGCTTCTATTCCCAGCCAAACCAGAATAGAGGACATCTAGATAGGGGATATGGAAACAATAATGATAGGTCTGGATACCCTGACAAAGGATATAACAATGAAAGGAATTTCAACAACAATAATAATGCTGCTCCCAGACCACCTAGAACATGGAACACTAGGCCAAACAATGGTTCATTACCATCATCATTGGACAATCATCCTCCTAATGAACCTAAACAAACAACCAGGGTAAATCTAGCAGAAGCTACCCTCACTAATTGGTGTAGGATGCATAATACCAATGCACATGTAGAGTTAGACTGTCCTCAGTTTAAAATAGTAGCTAGTATTTTCCAAGCTGAGGTATCCAATACTGTAGGAGATCCTCCTCATCTTGAAGGAAATGAGATTGTTCCTTTACGATATGAGTCAGCCCTAATGTTAGAAATTTCCACTAGTCATCAACATCAACATCATCAAATGACCTCCTTTCATGAGAATTATACACTGGCATGTGAGGAGTCTACTTTAGCATTTGAAACAAATTATGTGTTTCCCTTTGAAGATGAAAATGAACCAGAACTAGAACATGATGAAGTTCATGCCTACCAACAACAATATTAGGGTAGGCATAATTACAATCTCAAGAGTAATCCTAATAGACCTCCTGGTCCCTTAACCACATCAGTTCCTCCCAATAATTTCAACACTCCACCTAATCCTAAAGCTAGTAATAACCATGGTCTTCCCAAGGTTAATACTTAATATTTTGCACCCCAAAATATGGTGTCAAAAGCCATCAGTCAGCTTCCTGAATCTGACAAGCTAGTCACATATCTGGCAGAAGAGATGAAAAAGATCAAAATCAGCTTATCTTTGTCAGAATTACTTAAAACCCCAGTCATCAAGAAGGCTTTTTTGAAATCCTTAGATGAATCTAGTCCAAGGGATGATAACCAAGGTCATAATCCAAGTTAGATCTCGACTAAAGATCCTATACCTAAAGAGAGTAATGCTAAACCTAGGGTACATGCTATTGTTTAGTCTGCAGAGACCTCACATATGACTCTATACAAAGATAAAATTGAATCACCCCCATTCCTACTTACACTGAGGATATTTGGAAAGAACTTGCATAGTTGTTTAGTAGATTTAGGTGCGTCAACAAATGTGATGCCACTATCCATTTGCAAGGCCTTAGGGTTGCATTTAGCCAAATCCCTTAAGAAAGTAACACAACTAGATAAAACTGAAGTAAGTGTGGTAAGAGAATTGACACATATCCACATGCAACTAGCGTAAGATCCAAGGGTTCAATTTTACATTAACATCCAAGTGGTGGATATCCCTGATACCTATGGTATGTTGCTTAGTAGAGATTGGTTAAAAACACTCAATGGTTACATGTCTACTGATTTCAACCACATGTGGTTACCCTGGAAGGGGATTCCTAATCAAATAATGATAGAAGCAGAACCAAGGATGAAACATATGATCACAGAATCTAATAAAACCAATGAAATATTATATGTGGATGTTGAACCAGGAGTTTATACCATCAGACCCCAAACAATCAGAATAGAAGAAGTTCTAATGTATAATACACACATGCATAGAAATGTTCATCATGATAATAGAATGGTCATAGAGTCTGATTATAGTTCGGGTGATAATGATGAAATTGATCATTTTAAAGATTTTGAATTGTACTTATCCAGAGAGATGCAACATTGCTAGATAGTCGGTATATCCAATGAGGATATCTTGATTGAAGGTTGGTACAGGGTACATGATCAAGCACATTTAGAGAAAATTTGTGATACATGCTTGGATATGATGGAATTGGAATGAGCTTATAATGAGAAGGGATCATCTTCAACCAAGGTAGGTAATATATCTAGTTATGATGATACTGACTCTTGTTTGTCATCTCAGATACAAGAGAATTTGAAGAAACTACACATTAGGATGAAGGTTACATGCATAATATAGATGAGATCCTGATGTATGATGGAAATACTCACAGAGATGAAAACAATAGCACCCCAGGGACTAATTGCTTAATTGAATCAGATTATGAATTGTTAGATGAAGATAAAGGAAGTAACCTGACAAAGTTCAAGGAGTTTCTATCTAAGCAAATTCAAAGGCTCATATTGCAAGAGGCTTCTCCACATCATGAATTAATTGAGAGTTGGTGCAGACTCCATGAGGCACCACATTCAGAAACCACATGCACATTATGCTTGCATATACTAAATAAGCAAGAGCAACTTTGTTCAAGAAATCAATTATCTAGCAATGGAGACATGCTTAAAGAGAAAAGGCAAGAGATTAAAGTACAATCAGATTGTGGTAAAGATGATACCATAGAAATGAAAAGAAGAGGGGTATCATGTTCACATCAGTCACCAAAAAAGACAGAGGGTGAATCCCAAAAGTTGAAGTGGATATCAGGTGGTGTAGCTGCCAGAGCTAAAAAGAAAAGAGAAGGTCCTGATAAACCATTAACAAAAGATAAACCATGGATCCTTATGTTTGATGGATCCAAGTCAAAAAAAGGAGCGGGAGTAGGTATAGACCTCACTGACTCTTCTAGAAAGTCCTTTTTAGTAGCCTATAGATTACAATTCCCATGCACCAATAATGTAACAGAATATGAAGCTTTAATTCATGGGTTGCTGTTTGCTCTCAAGAAGAAAGTTAAGATTCTGCACATCTATGGAGACTCAGAATTGGTAGTAAGACAAGTGAGATATATCTATGCTTGCAATTACAAGAAGTCCAATTATAGACATAGGGTTTGGGACCTGATTGAAGAATTTGATGCATTTAATATCACCCATGTCCCTAGAGAACAAAATTATAACGCAGGCTGCTTTGGCGCAGGCTGCTAGTACATTGGAGCTTTTGTCCATTTCTATATTAAAGAGATTTTCAATAGAATTGATATCAATACCCTCCATACCTGACAATGTTACTAATCTTCAAGTGTTTGATGATGATCAACATATTTTGGATTTCATAGCAAACATAAATATATTTGATGCACAAATCCTAGATGAGAAAAAATTGGAATATCATACATGGGAAGAGGAAGAGATAATGGAATTACTAAGCAATAAGATCCCCAAAGGGATGATTGAATTAGAAAGGGCCTTTGATCTACATAATATGATGAAACAAAAGGATCTCCCCAAGATAGATGGAGGAGAGTGTTGACCAGTTAACATAGGACAAAATGAAAATGTAAGAAATGTCCTAATTGGTAAAGTCTGTACTGAAGAAGAAAAGGCAGGGATAACCCAAGCATTGAAAGATTATATTCATGTTATCACTTGGACTTATGATGAGCTAAAGACATATGACACATCAATCATCACCCACACTATTCCATTGAAACTAGATGCCAAACCTTTTAGGCAGAAGCAAAGACCAGTCAATTCACTGCTGGAACCTATCATCTTTGAGGAAGTTAAGAAATTGTTGAATGCTAGGATCATATTTCCTGTTAGGCACTCAACATGGGTAGCCAATTTGGTCCCAGTAAGAAAGAAAAATAGGGATATATGCCTATGTGTAGACTTCAGAAATCTGAACAGAGATTCTGAGAAAGATAACTATCCTATACCATCATTGGATGAAGTTTTGCAAATAGCGAATAGGGCTCAAATGATGTCCTTCCTTGATGGTTTCTCAGGATACAGCTAGGTAGTGGTGGACAAAATAGATAGATTAAAAACAACATTCACCACCAAGTGGGGAATATTTGCTTATAGATGCATGCCTTTTGGCTTGATCAATGTTGGAGCTACATTTTAGCGTATAATGGACATAGCATTTAGAGGCTTGGTTGGCAAATGCATAGTCATATACATGGATGACTTGACCATATTTTCAAATAAGAGAGGTGATCACATAGAAGATCTCAAAAAGGTGCTCAAGAAATGTGAATAGTACGGTATCTCACTCAATCTAAAGAAATGCATATTTGGGGTAACAATAGGTAAATTAATTGGTCACTTAATATCAGAAAATGGGATCACCATTGACCCCGCTAGGGTAGAATCCATCATGAAGTTACAACTTCCTGGGAGTAAGAAAGAACTTAAGTCTTATTTTGGTAAGATAAATTTTGTGAGGAAGTTCATCATAGGATTTGCAGAGATTGTCAGACCACTCAATGCAATGCTTAAGAAAGATGCCAAGATAGAATGGACACCTAAAGCAAAGGCTACATTTGAGGACATCAAGAAAGCCATATCAGATGCACTTGTCCTGATCAGCCTAGATTACACAAAGGAATTTTATATTTATTCATTTGCTTTAGAGCATACATGTGTATCAGTCCTGATGCAGAGGAATGAAACTAAGGAAGAAAAGCCTATAGCTTTCATGAGTTCTCTATTTAAGGATGTAGAGATTAGATATATGGATGTTAAAAGACAAGCTCTTGCTTTGGTCAGAGCAGTTAAGAAATTCAGACATTACATCCTAAGAAGTAAGGTAATTGTTGTAGTACTAGATGCAACGGTAAAAATTCTCCTAATGTAGAGTGAACTTGGAGAGAAAAGAGCCAAGTGGATAATAGTTCTCCAAGAATATGACATGGACATAACACCCATGAAACTAGTTAGAGGGCAAGCCCTAAGCCAGATGATTTCTGAAATTGATCCTAACATAGTGAGTCAACAATATGTTGTGAACACTAAAGAAGACAAAGAATGGTATTATGATATCAGACATATCTTGATCACTAGGAGATGCCCATTGAAGATGCAAGCTTCTCAAAGGAGAGCTCTGAAGATAAAGTCACAAAAATACATGGTTAAGGGAGGAGTCCTTTTCAAGAAGAATTATGAAGGGATATACCTTAGATGTCTGGATAGACCAAAAGCAGACAAGGTTATTGCTGAGTTACATGACAAAATTGGAACATCACATGGTTCCCACTTAGCCACTGCACATGCTATCATGAGAGTAGGATATTATTGGCCAACAATTTTTAAAAACACTACTGAGCACATCAAATGTTGCCACACTTGTCAAGTTGCTTCCAACAGAGAGAAATATGTTGCTAGTTATGGAGATACGCCCATTTGCCCAATGGGGCATGGACTTTATAGGCCCTATCAATCTGTCCTCATCTTCAAGCCACATGTATGTTTTGACAATCACTGATTATTGTACCAGGTGGATTGAAGCAGTCAGCAACAAAATATGCACTACAAAAGATGTGATCAAGTTCCTAGAGAACGACATAATAACCAGGTATGGAGTTCCATATGCCCTAGTATGTGACAATAGACCAATTTTTACATCATTGAAATTGTCTAGTTGGGCTTTTGGTTATGGAATCATTTTGAAATTCTCTTCAAATTATTATCCCCAGGGAAATGGCTTAGCAGAGTCAACAAACTAAAATTTATTGAGCATCATAAAGAAATTAATAGAAAAGAACCCTAGGGAATGGAATACCCTGCTTAAGTGTGCCTTATGGGTGGATCAAACCAAAGTGAAAGTTGCTTTAGGAAATTCTCCTTACCACTTAGTATATGGGGTGGATCCCATCCTCCCCGTTAATCTCAAGATCCCCACATTACAGTTTGCACAAGAATATTTGGGTATAGATAATAAGCAAGAAGTTAGGTTGCTAAAACTCATGCACCTAGAAGAAAAGAGAGATAGGGCGATTGATCAATTCACCAAACATCAAGCCTGGGACAAAGCACATGAAAAGAAAAGTGATCATGGAAAATTTGATAAACTTTGGGTAGGACCTTTCCAGATTTTAGAGATCCTAGGAGATAGTACTTACAGATTCAAAACCCTAACAGGTGAGGATGTTCCATTACCAATCAATGGACAATTCCTTAGACACTATTTCCAAGCTTAGACAGGGTCAGGTTGTGATACTATACCATAATGTACATACTGTATAGTTGCTTGTATAGATTGCTTTGTGTGTTTGCTTTTGGTTTGTTGGTGTTGAGTCTTTGTTTTGATTTGGCAAAATGATGCACCTTTCCACTATAGAACACCACTGAAATTGTTAGAATTTAAGAGTTAGATATAAGTTTTTACATAGACTGTATCTTATGTTAACAAGTATCCGTTATCAGGTCTGTGGCATCCTGTTCATCAGTATTGCTTTTCTTGTTGAAGGAGTTTTTCATATGACATACCTAACAACCTTGGGTTTGTTAAACATACCAGTGTGGGGTTAAGTGAAAAATCAAAAGGTTGCCCTTGCTACCATTACAATTCCCAACCTAAATCAGCAAGTGACTACACCTTGCAAAATGTGCTTACATGATGACATCTTATGAATACAAAAAAAGAGAAGAAATATACTGAATATCTAAAGAGAAAAATTAGGCCATCTAAGTAACTCTACCAAGGCTATGGATGCCTGCTGGCAGTGGGACTCTACTTAGGGGAATTGCAAAGATAACCTTGTCGGGCCTATAGACGCCTGCTGGCAGTAAGGCTCTATCTAGGTTGGCTATGAGGGACAAACCAAACTATGTAGCTTAACCTCTTCACTAGTGTTTTCAACTCATCTTCAAGATGAGGGATATGAATCACATGCACACACTTGATCCCTTGCAATCCATTGTTCCATTGATGAATGTGATATCATCCAGAAGGTCATGATGCTTATGTTTAACAAGGGGATGGAGCATGATGTTTTGACTTATCCTTACCTCTTGAATTATTGGAATTTCATTGTTTTCTTTGGTGGCAAGTTGTTTTGTGGTCACACAACACGCCCCATTTTGCCTTAGCAAAATAGGGACCCAACCTTTTTTTGCTTTCCCTTGCTTTTCTTTCTTTGGGAGGTATGGTAAAAGTCAAGTGTTAGATGTAAAAGGAGAATATCACCCCTGGGTATGCATCAGCCTCATAGAAAAGGTCAAATGTGAACCCCATAATGTGAAAGAGCACAAAATTCTATGCAGGTTTGCCTTTTGTGTTACATCCCAAATATTTTCTTATTATTACTTTTTACTTTTACTTGGACATAAGTAAATCTATTTTGATGTTTAGATTAATATCCGAGAAAGATATAGATTCTATTGAATGTCATTTATGGAATTATGGAAATGATTATGTTATATCAATTTAATAATTGCATTATGAGAATTTAGTTTATTATTTGAATAATGATGCACTGATCGTAATCTGTTGATTTCAAGTTTTATAGTGGATTACAAGTTTCAGATGACTCTTAGAGAAAAGAGAGAATCTTTCGAGAAGAGAAATATAGACCTTGGGTTACGAGTGATTATTTTCCAAAATGAGTATAAGTGTTTAACAAAAATGTGAACCAATATCGATAGAGGTAAGTCATGTTTTGTCAGTATACTTTTGGATCTTGTCGACAAGTAGTCGATATCT
The DNA here is from genome assembly GCA_027924645.1 of Cunninghamia lanceolata. Taxonomy (NCBI): domain Eukaryota; kingdom Viridiplantae; phylum Streptophyta; class Pinopsida; order Cupressales; family Cupressaceae; genus Cunninghamia; species Cunninghamia lanceolata. The sequence continues at coordinate 10,122,769 of BSBN01001038.1, read as the reverse complement.
TTTGATTCTTTTCTAGGCAAGTCATTTGTGTGTTGACATTTTTGTTTGTAAAGGAAATGATGTCTTTTGAGTAGAACGGTGTCCATTTACGATTAACATAAATATTACGTCGACATTGTCACAAAATTGTTGTGTTAGTATCCTTAAGTCATAGAAGGTTAAATTGTTGATATTAAAACACCATACGACGATCTTATCAAGTCAAGTTGATGTAAAGATGTGTGTAGTCGTGAAGGGGAGTTGAACTCAACCCTATCACATTTTTGTGATAGTCTTTCACCACAGTATTATTTGAATCTTGAACAAAGTCATAAATTTGGTTTATGACTATTATTATTATTATTATTAATATGTTTGATATTTTAAGTAACCACCTTCTCTCTAACGATGTTGTCATTCTTGTAACTACCTTTATTATGTGTCATTTATCCATAAGGAACCTTGTGTGGTATTTGAAGTGGTAATGATTATGTCACTATCTATTAAGCCACATGCTTAATCATAGAGCAGCCATAGGCAAAAATAGTGGAGACTTTATCATTCAAGGTAGTGGGTTTTGTGACTCATGATAATTTAAATATCTTTGGTCTTGGTTTTTAAAGTGTTGACCATTTAGGAGATTTAGTGGTGATGTGTACTACGTAGTCCCCTCTCGCGTATCAATCTTTTCTCTTTAAGTTTACACGTATGAAGCCTCTATGAGTTAAGAAAGAGGTTTGTTATAACTGTGTCATAACAGATCCATTGGGTCTGTTGGTCGATATTAAGACGAGATAGAGATATGATAGACCATGTATATTCCCATGTCAGCATAATCATCGCCCATGCATTCTCTTTAATAGAAAATTTCCCTCAAATTTTATGGGAGGCTGTTTCAACTGTATGTAGTGACTCTTTAAGATCAGTTAGTCGTGGCAAATGTGCTAACGACTCATAGTTGAGTCGCATGATATCCATAAAAATGTCTGCCTTAGAATAGCTTGGGGGAACCAGAAAAAGAATAAAAGAGATAGGAGGATAACACAGAGAATACAAGTTAGGAAAAATCTTGGGAGTGAAGTCTCAGGGAGAATTGAGGACATTTGAAAGTGTTTAGCATTGGGCAGAAGGATTCGACTGTTGGGAAGAATAGTTTAGTGTATTCAGACTTGAACCGACATAGGGATCTTCCATAACTTGGAAAATTAGGTTCCTTTCTTCACGTATAGTTTCTGTACTATTTTACTATATTGGTTTAATATCTAGTTATCTTTCAAAGCATAGAAATTACTACCGTAATCTTGTATGACTGACGCCCATAAGAGATAGTAGTGTCTAATCTTTGAGTTTAGTATATTGCTATAGCTAGATAATGAATCTTACTGTGTAGCAAGCCTTTGTTTCATTTGGAAAGAATTACAATTTTGGTCTTTTGACAGATGGATAAGTCTTTTTTTGCTTTAGAAGTCGATAGTATCTTTTCTAGTCGTTTATCAGTATATAATACTTTTCAAAGATTTTGTTCAATCCTATTGAAACGTTAACTTTTCTCTTATCATATTACTGACTTCCTTTGAAAAGTAAAATCATTTTGATTTATGAGAGTATAGGGTTCATTATAGGAATTCTTACAAATTAGTTATCACGTAGTATTTTATGATTAAGGCATCTCGTGTGCTCAGTGATATCTTACTGTGATAGTTGTCCACTAGTTGAACAAACTATAGTTGGAGTTGAACAAAAATACTCACTTGTATTATTAGGTTTACTTTGGGATCGGTATATTTCATAATGTGAGAAATAACTTGGGCCATTAAGATATGATGATATTATTATTACATACTTATCCTTGTATAGTTGATATCAAAACAAAGTCAACAGTCTAGACTCTTTGAAACTAGAAGGTTTGTAGTAAATAGTCTTAAAGAGATATATCCTTGTCCTAAAGGATTGTAAGATCTCTTTGTATTAATAACTTTGGAAAATGATTTTATTCCTAGTCCTAGAGTTGTGGAAACCAGAATTGACCCCGTAAGATGGATCAATACCTAGGATTAATCTTTTGTTATTATATTATGAGAATATAGGTTGTTATTCCATTATGATGGAATAGGATAGACTAAAACCTAAACTTGACCCAATAGGGAAATTTTATATACTAAACCTTCATGATCACTGAATAGATCGACAAGAAAGAGGCAAGTACTCTTCCTATGAATGGTTATTCTTACTTGACAGAGAAGAATTTGTAGGTCTTAAGATGTCTCAAAAATAGTATTCTCTTGCTCTTAGAAAACTTTAGTTTCAAATGGATATCATTAAGGGAATACTTTTCTCTTGGGATGTCCAAAGTGAGTGGATTTCCCTACTTCCACTTAGATGAAAACACTCGTTTATTTAAGACTCTATATAATTCAATATGCTAAAACAGAAAAACTTTAATATGATTTCATTTGGATAGCAATCAAGATTAGACTATCAACCAGTTAAACTAAACTTGGGAGAAGCTTAGATTTGGAGTAGAATCATTTGGCATTATTGTTATCAAGGTATTCTCTTATCTTTTAAAGTAGAGTTGTTTGGAAGTTTGAAACAACCTATAAGTCGAAAGAAGACTAAAGGAAAACCATCTACTTAAACACTACTATCTCTAGAATCGATTATTTGATATTCTATTGTCATGGAAAAGGAAAGGCAAACCCTAGATTGACCTAGTAGGGTTAAGTTATTAAATGTACCCTTTTGGGTTACAACTTGTTTCTATATGGGTTGACAAAGAAGGTCGAGTACCCTAAATAATAATAATGTTCATTTTAATTACTTGTTGAAAGGATGACATGTCCTTATCGATAACGTTTATCATTGGTTTGATAACCTATTAGATTGTTTATAAATTGACTTAAAGTTCTTTATGTGTCATTAAGTTTTGGGATCTCAGGTTTTTGCAAAGATGCAATGAGTATCCTCGTATAAAGATTTAATTCATAAGACCTATGGAACATTGACAGTGTTCGTAAACTTGTCTAAGTTGGGAAGACTAAAACATTGAAGTTATCAAGACTATATAGTTTAACATAGTTGACAAAGTCAAACTATAGGAATAAGATAGTATCCAAGTCGAGTTGGGGTGGGTGAACATTACGACTATGTTCATTTTGAACGTCTATTCATATTGAATCTTTGGCCAAAGTAATGCATTCGTTTTTTGCATGCATTGTTGGTTCACTATATCTGGATTGCATAACCTATCGGAAATCATACTTAGCTAGAGGGTATCTAGGGTTGTATGATTGATAGAGTTGTGTAGGATACAACACTATGTACTCGGAAGTCAAATTACCACTAGTCACCTTTGGTCTATATTCCTCATGAAGGGTAGGGCCACTTCCTATGTGGAAGATGTGTGGGAGACCGCCAGTCTGTGGATGGAGGTTAAACACTCAGAAGATACTCTCTCTCTCTCTCCAGCAGAAAACATGCAAAGGCTTGTGATAAAGATGTCAGATTTCTGGATGCAGTATATCTTTGAGACTTGTGTTTATTGAGACTATGTAAAACATTATCTATTGCAGATATTTGTAATTGTAAAGACCGAATGTCATCTTTGTATATTATATCATGTTGTTTATTTCAAGATAGAAATTATACAAATTGTGGTAACTTGGATTTTAAAGTTAAATAAAAGAAAAAAAAATTACTATCTTTTCACCTTGTATGTTTTATCTCATGGTAAATTTCTATGTTTAGACTTGTTTAAGAGTTTGGATGTTACATTTTGGATCACCCTAAAATTCCTCAGGGGTAGGAAGTTATGCACAGTCAAAGTTTGGTCAAACCTGATATTCCCAAGAGGGTCATATTTTCCTAATATCCTTGATATTTGTTAATATGCTGATCACCTTCAGATATAAGGTAAACACTTAGCATCAGGATATTTCTCAATATCCGTCATATTAGTTAAGATCCTTGATCTTCCTTAATATGACAATGACATCATCCTAACTCGATAGAAAGAAGACCCGATATGACGATGATGTCATCAATATACCTGACATCTAGAAGGTCATCTATTTCTCAATATCCATCATATTGGTTAACATGCCTGATATTGTCAATATGATGATGACGTCATCTCCCAAGCAGATTTGTAATATTAGTGATGAGAATGACATCATCCTAATCTTCAAATGTGAGGGATGTTTTCGCAAAACTAAGATCCCTCATATTCCTTAATATCCTCATATCCACACTTGATGCACGTAACACACGGATCCTCAAACACCAATAAGAAGCTTCCACATGGTGTAATGTCCTCATCATGTTAGCGCCTTATATTATCACGATTATTGAATAGGGGTAGGATGACCCAATACTAGTCAATGGTTCGTCATCTTCATGATGATGTCATCATCATCTTCCCAGATATCAGTCACATTTCCTGACATCCCTGATATCTGAAAATATGCATCCTCACATTAAATGCCAGTCTTACAGTGGTTGAACCTTACAAATTTTTCAAATAATCACCCGCCACCTATTAACATCTCCAACACTTAGGTGTCAATCAACGGATGTTGATAAAGAAACATTAATCACATCGTAATTTGTCATTGCTTTTGGTTAAAAGTGAAGATTAATCTCATTTTTGATTTACCAAGTGTCTAAACAAAATTACAGAGTCACGTCTATGTAAATTAAGTTGTATTACTGTAAATTACGAAAATAACAAAATAGGTGCGGATTCAAATGATGAACGAAGGAAAGTATCTGCAAGGTAAATGTGTGCATCCAGATATCAACTAAACATAAAAAGGGTAGCAAATATCAGGCATGTAATGGAAAAACCCTCTTTTGTCATTTATGGTTAAAATGAACAAGTAAAAGTGTTTTTACCATAGTAAATCGATGTGATGATGCATGCAATGTATTGGATGAAAATTAAATCATCAAGATATTCGTATTATCAAAGAATTGCATGGTCATATGATATGTTAGGGTAAGAAATGCATGGGCTTTATTGCAAGTTTCAATGGCTCTCCACAAGAACATGTCAAATACAAAATTTTTGAAACCCATGTGCATAAAACCAGAAGGAAATGCCTTTAGATACAGTCAGATAAATGATACTCATCAAGGAAATACTGATCTAGATGAATGGATGACAAAGTCAGAAAAGGGAAGTGGAGATCCCCTGCTTATCAACATCTACAATTTAGGCATGTGGCATGCAGGAGGGTTTCCCTATGCAATGGAGGCTACATAGTTGGTAGTTGAATGTGCATGTAATTATAATACCAACACCAGAAAAGTGGAGAAACATGGTCAGACATATGCAGATTTTTTAGTAGAAGGCATTACGGCAGCCTTCAATTTGCCTAAAGACCCTCAAGTATGTAGAGTAAACCTAGAGAAAATGGAGAAGTACGATAAAATTGAGAAGGAATGCAGGAAAGTTATGTATTCTCGGAGAGCCAATGATAGCACGTATAAGGCTGCTACAAAGTTGCCTGTGCATATGTATAAGTTCAATTTTGCACCTAAGTTTCAATATATGATGGTGATGCTCTGTCATATGATAGGGAGACCAAATGCTGGAACATTTGAGAACTGGATGTATGGGCTCATGAAAATGGTAGCAGATACAAATGACAAACCCCAGTGGGCCAAGATCATAAGTGATAGCCTCGATGAAGGAATGAGAAAGTTAGGAGGAAAGGCTAACATGTTCCACATGTCCTCTTATGTTGTTTATGCATGTGCATTCAGAGGTACATTCAATGGATTACAAACAGTAGGTAGGGTTGGAAATAACCCTGGAGATGTCAATATTTGGGATCACTATCCCCAACTAAAACATAGGGACTCTCTCCAACACTATCAAAGAGTAAATGACTCATTTTCCATGCATTTAGTAAGGACCATAGAAGAGGACAGAGCTAAGAGGTTGAACATGGAAGCTCGAGCCATGATATACAAGCATGGGGCTTGGTTCATCCAATTCCCCACATTCACCTATATTAGGATAGAAGGTTTTACTAGGCATCCTCTTATGTTGCCAAGGTATCCTACTGATAAGGTCATCCTGATGGAGATGGCCATGCAGATATTGCCTACATTTGAGGCCTACGTCAAAAGAGGAAAGACTCCTAATGTTTTATTCCCAATCATGATTGGATGGTACATGTGCCCCAATAAAGAAAGTGTAAAGGAGGTAATAGGGGGGTTGCAGTTGATGTCATTACAACCTTTCTCACTAGCTAGACCATATGACCCATATTGCAGGATGCAAGCACTAAGAAAGAAGCTGATGCATCAGGAAGATTATTGGGCCGACTGTGAGAATGAAGTGGAAGTGAGAAGGAGGAGATTCCAAAGGCTGACTTTAAATCAAATTTGTACATTTGACTGCATACTAGTACCTATACAACTACATGAAGATGATGGAAACATCATGTCTCAGGTGTATTAGACTAAGAAAATATATAATGAAACCATATCCTCCCCTGACTGGAACCAGCCAAAAGAAACCTCATTGGAGCAGATAACCCAAAGGGTTATATCATTAACCAAGGACTGGGTGGAGGAAGAGGTTACCGAGTTGAAGAAGAAGGGGATGGCTCTCACAATTGACAACAAGAGGAAAAGAAAAGAGTTAACAGATGAGGGGTATGATGATTTCCTCAAGGAAAAGAGAAAATCAAAAGGAGAGAGGCAACTGAGTAAATCAAAGAAGAGTAATCAAGCTGGTGGGGTGACAATTATTTGTCATACCCAACCCAAGGAGGATACAACCTCTACTTTTGTTGTAGCTACTTCTCATGCACCCACAAAGAAACAATAGCCTGCTCCAAAGCCTGTTCCAACTGTCATAGAGGAAGGAGAAAGCACTGATGATGATGATCTCCTGATAAGCAGGAAGAAGAAGAAAGTTCAGGAGGCTCCTCAAAAATAAGAATCTGCAATGAGGGGAGCAATAGAATGGATCTCCACCATAATATTGAAAGGAGTAGTGGTGAGGGCATCAAAAGAACCCTGCAGCATGAGGTCCCCATTCCTAAGATTTTGCATTTCAAGATAGAAATGGCTGAAGAACAAAGAAAAGAAAGGCAAAGTAGGCAGGAGAATGTGCCTTTTCGTTTGGATGATATAGTGGATTTATCAGATGATGATATTGTGAATGAGGTATTAGCTAGTCCTGTGGAGGTACTAGTGAATAATACCAAAATGACTCATCATGGTACTCCAATAGCATAACATAAGGCTAATGAAGAGGAGATTATAGAGGGTAATCTTGAGACAGTAGCACATAAGATTGGTCTGGTAGAATTGGTAGATCAGGTTACCAGTTCGGCTGCAGTAGACTTAGCATATCAGGGTGAGGATGACCCAAATAAAAATAAGGATGCACCTCTGGAACAAAGAAAATTAGAGGTGAATGCACAAATGGAGGAAGAAGAAACAACTAATCAGCAGGATGGTCAGAGTAATGAGCAAATACCTGAAAGAGAGCCAGACAAAATGGAAATAGAAGAACCCCAAGATCCTAATGAAACAAATGTATCAAAGGATGGGGGAAAAATCTCTCAGGTGGATGATGACCAGGAAAAGAAAGAAAATATTGATGAAGAAGGTCATAAAGATCAAGAAGGGATGACAGAACAGAGCAATCTTGGTGCTCATGCAAATCCACCATCACAAGGAGAGTGGGATAAAGTTGAAGAAGATACACAAGAGGTCCCTACTAATGAAGAAGAACATGAAGAGGAAATGCATGATGAACAAGAAAAGGAACAATCACCACCAAGGGTGAATCAGAACATGGGAACACAGAATGGTCAAATTAAACATACCAGCCAGCAGGGGTCTACTAATAAAGTACCATATTGGTTACAACAAGAGGTACAGACACCTCCCCCTAGTATGGCACTTGAGTTTGATATTACTTCATTGTTCACAACAAACACAGTTAGACCAAGGAGAAGGGCTAGGGCCACTTCGACCATAAAGAGAGATTCAACAATAGGTAGGAGGACAACTGAAATAGCTATACCTGTGGTAGCTAAAGGAAAAGGAGAGATAAGTATTAATTAATTTCAGATGACCACTGTTGATTTGGGATTTTCTACCGAAGAGCAAGAAGGCCAAGAGGCCAAAGACATTATTGATTCTTTATTAAAGAGTGTGGAAAGAGAAAAGAACAAAAATAAGGTCCACAAGAGGCACATTTCCCAATTGTACGCATTCATAAAGGCGTTAATAGACCCAAATAATATGCCAGTCAACACTTCTACCTCTTTGACTATTATATCACAGGATGAGGTCACTGGACTAGATATCATGAAGCATAAGGCACACATGATGGACAATTGGTTCATCCAATTTATTGAAGAAGCAGAGAAGGTGATCAAGACCTCTCTCAATAACTAGAACTTGGACCTCTCTCAATAACTAGAACTTGCTAAGCACAATGAAGAGCAAAGGAGACAAACTGCAAAAGGAGGTCAGGCAAAGGTCAATTAAAATTGAGAAACAACTAACTGCCCTGTTAGAAATGAAACACATAGATGTCAATTTCCTAATATCTAATAAGATATTTAATAATCAAACATCCAAACTGCTAAGCATATGGTATGAGAATGCTAAATTTAAGAGTGAGATACTGAAGAAATGCAATGCAAAGCTGAGGGATAGCAGTGTCAAATTGCACAAGCTCCTATCTGATGAGGCAAAAATTTTGGAGGCACTAGAAGAAAAGGTGGAAGGAAAGATTGAAAATCAGGATGAGGACTTTGCAGTTAAGGCCTTCCAAGACAATTTCAAACTTGCTACAGATGACCATCTCAATCATCTATCAGAGGACACAATTAATAAGGCCATGAGGATGAAGGCTAAAGTAGAAAAGTACAATGAGATGTTGAATAGTAGAAATAATAAATGGTTTGCATTACAAGCACAAATTGAATCATAAGAGCATGCAGTCAAGAAGGCCAAAGTCCAAGATGGAGGGGAGATTGAAAGAATGGTGAAAGTATATGAGCCCATCAGGGGATAGATAAGTGTGCCTGTAGGAGAAAATCTATCCACTGATGAGGAGGATGAAGAATGAATATGATGCACGTGATCAGGTGCATGAAGTAATACTAGATGGTTGCTAACTAGCAACTTGTGCCACGTGTAATGTTGACTTAGTCAAGGAGAAGTGTGAACCATTGATCTTAATTGATAAATCCTAATCATAGGATCTTTGTAACTACCTCCTCCCCTTATTCTATAAAAGGGAGATGGAGTGCACTTTTTACTCATTCGAAACTTAATTGAGATTAGATTGCTAAAGCATTAGGACTAACACTCAAAGCTGATTGTAAATGTACATGTCTGTTGCATACTTAATGAAGAAGAAGACCTAGATTACATATAATTGTAAACTTTGAGTAATCTGTGGATGAATTCTTGACTTGTACATTGGTTTGCTGCGTCCCTTGGAGTGCAATTCATGTTGTGCATGTTGCTTTCATTCCTTTTCCATTGAAGTTAGCATCAACCATACTTAGCTGTGGAACATCCTGGTGAACCTATGGTTTGATTTCCTTCTCTTCATGATAGTATATGGAATGTATGTGGATCAATAGCTAAAGATTCAACCATTTTAGCAAAGTTTAGCAAGCATTCGTTACAATTTCTTTGATTTCATTAAAATCATCATAGTTGTAAATTCACAGAAAATCTAAAGCAAGTACAATGAAATATGTTGATATCTTGTAGAAAACTAAATATTCATAGCATATTTGAGTTAAATAGCATGTACAATTGAAAATATCATGCAAATACTTACAAATCATAACAGTAATCATGCAAATATTTGCCTGTAAACACATTATTTAGATAAATTCATAGTGCAGAGGTTAGAACTAATCAATAGCAGCTGATGATCAAAAGAATTGATCAAAATTAGAAAATATCCTCATCATTTGTTAAATATAGTAGTCCATTAACCTTGTCTGTTAAAAGATTTACAGAAAGAAGGTGAAAAACTCGATGTTCAAGCATCAACTCTTAGAATTAGAAATGTAAGGGCCCTTGAATGAAAAACAACAAGGCACATCAAACCAATGAGCAATGTTAGTGGATTCTGACCTAATCAATGGAGACTTGGGATCATGGATTCTTTGAATTCATAGTATCTTTCAATATGATAAAGGTTTGATTTGTAATTCTTTATCTATGTGTGTTTGTGACTAACATCATAACTAACAAGTAGGTTACCTGATTTTTATGCTTTGTAATTTAGTTTTTTCTAGTTCCTATATTCTCTCCTATGTTTAGGATGAGATATAGGACGCTTAGGAATTCTTTTTGAATTAGTTCTTTCATGTTTTGGAGCTCTAGAAGATAAGAAACAACACTGTAACTCAAGTTTTTTGTTGTACAACAACATATTGTAATACTTTCTTGAAGCAATGCAAGATAGTTTCAGACCAATTTGATGTAAGAACACCTATTTTTCCAATAAATCATTACTTTTGGCTTCATGAGATGCTATTCTATTGTGTTTCAAATAGATGATGAATGTATTTTACTATGTTTTATGCAAAAAACCTTTGATTTATGTCTCTTTCAAACACCTATAGGCAGAAAACATACATTTTATGTAGGATTGCGAGTTGTGTAGTACATGATGCGGATGTTGAGTTTTGAAATTACCCCATTTTCTTCTAAACAAATGCATATAGCAATTTCCATCTCACAAAACACTGATATATAGGGTAAAATAGGTTATTTTGATTTTGGCTGCATCACCTTTCCAGCTAGATTAGGTTATTTTTATGTCTTTATCTCACTCTTTTCTCAACAAACAATAGCAAGTAGTCTATTTTAGGTGATAAAATCCAAGGGAACCATCCCTCTTTGGAGGTTGATCTCAACCTATCTAAGCCCACACTCAGAGTTGTGCAATAACCAATGATTTTATTAAAGAGTTGTGTGTCAAAACAACAAAAATAGGTCATTTTGATTTTGGTTGCATCACCTTTCTAGCTAGATTAGGTTATGCAAATAAAATCACTGGTTATTGCACAACTTTGAGTTTGGGCTTAGATAGGTTGAGATCAACCTATCTAAGCCCACACTCAGTAAGATCATCCCATGTTTCATAAGGTAGTTGGATTTTTCTCAAACTCAACATGGCACATACTTTAGTGACAACAAGACCAAAAGGTAGAAAGCTGTCATACCTTCAAGAAAATGGCTCATAACAGTGATAGCCATAATGTATGTCATAAATAGCTTTGGGGTAGATGAGAAGGATGTGAGGGAAATATATAGTAGTTTCATACAAAAGGTTCTGTCAAATACCAGTCTTGTACCTTGGGTCAACCACCAACATTGAGTTAGTATTGATAATTCAATTTAGGTGCAAGATTGAGACAAAGATTAGAAATGATGAGGTAGATCCAAGGATGATAACCTACAAGATGGCAAATTTGTGAAGTTGTCAAATGGCAACAAATTTGCTCAGAATTCAAAATTTTTAAACTCCGGGATTGAAATGATACTTCTTGATGTCTCTAGCTTGAAATTGATTTGTTTATGAAGGTTTTGATGTTGTTTCTTATTTTTTGGTAGGTACAGGAGGCTAAAAGATGTTGTAGAGTCATGTTAGGGCATGATGGAGACATATTGCATGTACATAAGCATACCTTCTGTAGCTGCTCAAGGTCATTAGTACTTGCTGGATAAAGAGATACAACTACAAGAATAAGATAAAAGAGGATTTTGATTTGAAGATACCAATCATTCATATGATTTACAAATAAGACTCAGCCAACCCATGGTGTAGCTTATAATTTGTAACTTGTTTCTATTTTGAGATGCAAGACAACATGTACAAAATATAAAGTGTAATACAAATGTAACTTATATAAAAGGGAGGTGTATTTTCTTTTTTTTTAAAAGGGGGCACGGATACTAGGCTAAGTGCACAAGTACAAAAAAATGACAATGATGGTGTGAGAATTTGCTAAGTTATCACATGCGAACCAGTTCTCTAGGGTGTACAAAGGCAAACGACAATTATGGTGTGGGAATCCTACTAAGTTGTCACAAGCCAATGACATGCTAGTCCTCCACTCTAGGTGGTGATGTATTTTGTATTTGTTGTTTTGGAACTTGGATTATTTGGTGAAAATCAATAAAGTACTGATTGTCTACAAAGATTGTATAATATCTATGCATGTAATTTATGGTGGTTTATGCAATTAATTTGTTATTTTCATGAAATTCCTTAGAGTCTTGCACCATGATGTTAATAATTGTGTGAAATACTGGTTATGGCATCATTAGGTTAATTATGGTTTCATTGGATCTTCCAAGGCAGAGGACTGTAAATCAAATGCAATGCTAACCCGCTTCATTTTTATTTTTATTTACTCTCTAAAACCCTCATCTTTTTGTTCTTTTTTCAAATCTAGTTAGTTTAGGAGTAGGTTAGGGTTAGAATAGGATTTCATTATTCATTACTTGCTATTATAAATCATATTTATCATATTTGCAAGTTACCCTATTGATGGTACAACATTGTAAATGTTTATTTCTGAGTAATAGGTGATTGGAGCAGCTTGTTTGTGTATTGTTTAACTTACTTATTGATCTCCTTGATGCAAATCACTTGTGTTTATTTGATTACCAACAACCCCTTGAATAGGTATAGCTACATATCTTACTAATCTATCCAACACGATTGAGACCCAACTAATAGGAACCTTGGAGTTATCAACCTCTTAAGGTTTGTTACCTTTCAAGAGAGGTAGTTCATTTGTTGTTCTACCTACTTGTTGTTGAGTGTGTTCAAAACATCCCTCAACAGAAATGGTACTAGAAGGAGGGATAGACAGAAAGTATTCATGGTTACTTGCACATCTTTGATGAGTTAGGTTTTGGGGAGATATAGCTTCAATAGGCAACACTTTGTGTATGTTAGTAGGATGCAAAGCATGGAGCAGAGCCAACCAGAAGCTGGTACATACACTATGCGAAGGCTTCAGGCTGACAGGACATGCTACAAGACACATCCCTATATGTAATAAATATAGTGTATATAGATATAAGATATGGTGATATAGGATAAGATTATATATAGATGTTGCTATGAGACTGACATAGAAGTCATGTATGTAAATAGATGAGGTAGAGACAGACCCGTCGGAGGATGGATATATGATTGATATTGATATATGGAGATCTATGGGTTCTAGATAATTCTTTGAGTTGCATTGTTATCTGTCTGTGATACTCTGCTATTCTTTGTGTTTTTCTATCAATCTCTAACTACTAGACCAGGGTATAAAATGACTACAAAGACTTTACTGAGGACTAGATCTCTAGACTGGTATCCCTCTCCATTTCTTGTCAACATTTGGTTCCATTGTCGGGACCCTAGAAGAAAGTGGTCAAAGATCGAAGGGGAAAATCATTCAAAGGAGTAGCATAGAGTTTCAAAGGGAAGAGAAGGCTAGAGTGATGGAGAAAATTTCCAATTTGCGAAGAAATTTAGGTCTCCTTAAGTTTCTACCTTTGTGAGAGTGGGCATACACTTAAGGGGATGGCAAGTGGAAAGGGGATAGGATCTGCAAGGATATTTTAAATGATACAACTCTTCAAATAAGATTACCATGGGATATGAAAGGACTAATGGAACACCAATCTAAGAGAACCCATGGTGAAAGAAGTGGAAGAAAAGAGAGATCGGTGAAGGCATCAGAACCAGAATGGAGATAAGAAGAGAAGAGAGATTGAAGCAAACTCAGGAACGACAGGAACTCTACCACAAAAGGATGGAAAGGAACCAAGAGATGGAAAAAGAGATGACAAAAGAAGTTATGGAAGAAAAGGAGGAAAAATTTGTGGAGCACATCATGGAGGATGCTATTGGAAGAGAAGAAGAAGGAAAGCAGGTCAAGAAGGGTGCTGTTGAGCGTGCCAATGTGGCTGTTGTCAGAGAAAGGATGTTAGAAGAAGAAGAAATAGAGTGCATCATGGAGGATGTTGCTGAGCACACCACTGTGGGTGTTGCTGAAGAAGAATATAGAAGGGAAAAGGAAGAAAGAGGTGAATTAGGGTTTATGTCGTGGACTACTAGAAAACCTAAATTAACATTGGAAATTTGAAGATGGATGAGGAATATATAGAGGAGCTAATTTTTTGAAGCATAAAGGAGATAAGAGAAGGAGGAGATGTCGTAAACATGGAGAGGAGTTCGAAGCATTTTAGAAGGTTATTTCAATCATCACTAGATGTCGACACGATGTCTTTCACAAATAGAAGAGTATCCCCTAATTTGAAGAGACACTACGAAGAGACACAACCCATGGACCATGAGTCACCTTGAGTGTTGTATAAATTAAGAAATATTTCAAGAGAGGAGGAAGATATTCAAGCAAACAAGGAAGCAAACATAGCATAAGAGATCCAGAGGAATTTCACTAAAGTTTAAGGAGAAGAATACTTTAATATTTGAATACAAAGAGATAAGGGAAGAGAAAGGACAATATAATTTGATAGAAGACAACCTAACTGGAAGAGCAGACTAGAGGAAACCTACCTCAAAGTACCAAAAACCTTGAGAAGACCAATCATGGATACTCCTATCAAGTTACCTATATTTGAGAAGGATACTACTGAATCATCATAGCACATTTTTGTTTTAGAGTCCATTTAGAACTAGAATAGGGTAACAAGGGATGCAATTAAGCTATTTGACTTCATAGGCACTTTGTGAAATGAAGCATTGAAGTGGTATAGGAAGACATGTCTAGACAGTGATAAGGAATGAAATGAAATCAAGAGGCATAATTCTGAATAATTTTGGAGTTTTGGATATTCCAACAAAAGGGGTAAGTAAGATGAGAGGTTTGATGTAATTGGATAAAGAATCAATAAAGGACTATGATTGAAGATTCAAGGAGACAAATAGGAAGTTGGAGGAACCACTGACTAAGAAGCAAAAGATTAAATGGTTCATTTCTAGAATAAGCCCTGAAACAAGATCCACCTTGGATGGAAGAACATTTGAAACCTATGCAGAAGTAGTGACATTAGCCTACTAGATAGAGTCTCAATCTTGGTGCAGACAAGATAAGATGAAGGAAAACCTAGAATTGGAGAAGCTGACATTGGAATTAGAGCAGTTGAAGCTGAGATAAGATATTTTGGCCAAACAGGAGAGTACATAGAAGCAAAGACCTAATATTTGGTGCTCATATTGTAAAAGAGAAGGTCACTTGAGAAATGAATGCCCTAGGATAAAAGGTGAAAGGCAAGCTGCCACAATAAAAGCAGACATCAAAGCAACAACAAAAAAAATGAATTCAATATATTGTGGATTATGCAGAGAATGGGATGACCATGAAACACCATATAGTCCTTCACAAAAATTTTGGAGGAAAAGAGATTTTTTTGATGAAGAAGATGAAACATGGTACACAAACTTGGTGGAGAGCAACAACATGTCATATGTAGAAAGAAACTCATATGATCAAGGCTACAAGCAACTAAATTGGAGAAACCAGAGGAATGCCAATGCAATACAAAATTCAATATCTAATAGTCCATCCTATGGGAATAGCTACAATAATGATAACATAGAGAAATTTGGAGGTTACAGAGGAGGCAGAGGCCATGGAAGAGTTCAAAGAAGGAGGGAGGATGCCACATGCTTCAAATGTGGTAAGCTAGGACACTTTACTAATGAATATTGGGGCGAAAGGAAAACACAATGTTCATTTTGTAACAACACAAAGCATGATCTATTTTCTTGTCATAGAGCACAACAATACTTTGATAATGCAACACCACAATCTAAGAGTGATGAGTTACAGAACTTGAATAATCAAAAAAGGGATGGGATCATAAGAAGAGAACCTAAGGGTCAAGGAGCAAGAACTTGCTGAAAGAACAACATGGAGGAAACCAACACATCTTCAACTAAATCTATAGAGGAAGAAGAGTATTACCAGAGAAGCAAACCAAAACATACTGGAAAAGATAGAAGAAGAAGGAAGGAGAAATCTGTGGTACTCACAAGACAAGGAACAAATACTAGAAGGCATTATATCACTAAGAAAAAAGAGGAAGATAGTGAGGAGGAAGAATTTATTCCCAATAAGAAACAACATGAGGAAGTTGTGAAGGAAGCCAAACAAATAGTAAGGAAGGAGCAAGAAAAGGAGAAGCAATACAAGCAATTTTTTATCGAAGAAGAAGTAGAAGCTCTCAAGCAATTAGCCCAATTGACACAGCAACATAGACTCATTAAGAAACTGAAGCAATTTTCTAAATATTGGAACAAGGATCAAGGTCAAAAGAGTCAACTCCAGAGGATGGCAATATTAGATAGAGAATGGAAGACAAAGCCACTTATGGTGGATTTTCATATAAATCATAGAAAAGTCTAAAATATCATGATAGATTTGGGAGCAGATGTCAACATGATAAAAAAGAAGCTATGCGAGAAGTTAGGAATAAATAAGCTAACAGAGACAACTTACAATATATTTTTGGTGGATGGATCCAATATGCAGACAATGGGAACATGGAATCAAGTGGAAGTTAACCTAATGGGGGTCAAACATGTCTTAGATTTCATTGTTGTAGTCACGAAGGATCAAGGGGAAGATTTCAATGCACTTTTGGGCTTGAGATAGTTTGTAGATGCAAATGGTATCATAGACTCTCGGAAAGAAGTGCAGTCATTTGCCAATGAGAAAAAAATTGTCAATATTCCTTTGGGATCATCAATGGAAGAAGCATACACAAAAGAATTCAATCAGATAGAAGACAACAATAAGAATATCTACTCAATTTCAAGGTTAGATGTAGAAGAAACAATAGAGGGACCTAACTCCGAGGGAGAATTGGAGATAGAAGATGATCACTACAGTACAGATAATGAGGAGATTATAGAAGCCTGTATGAAAGAAGAACTAGAACTAAAGACATGAAAAATGGTTGGTTACCGAAGCATATTCATGATCAGAACTAGTGAGGAAGACATACCACAATCCTCCGCATTTCATCAAAACTCACCAGAGATCACATGCGACGCATCTATGGAGGATAAGGAAGATATGGCCCAAATATCTTAGTAGGTAAGTCACATTTTGAAAGGAATTTCACATATCAAGTTGCCCAGGTTTTTAGGAGTACATAATCTACATACATATCTCAGAGAAATGGAGGTAGTGTTTTTAGATGAAGACATAAGTTTACAAGCTGCACAACACACATGGCTATTTTTGTTTCAGGAATTTGAATTCTCAATCATGGTGAAACTGGGAAAGCACAATCAAGGACTAGACTACTTGTCTAGAATTGAGACAAGGGAAGATCTAGAGGTACAAGAAGAATAATTACCTAGTGCAAATCTATTCAGAGTAAATGCAATACCAAAAGAACTAGAAGATATAGTTTACCTATCGTCTACAGGTGAAATTCCAACGAAAATGTTAGTACAAGAAAGACAAAACCTAATGCGGAAGTCTTTTCCATATACATTGATTGAAGGAGAACTGCATGTCCGAGGAAAGGATGATATCATTAGAAGGATAGTATATGAACATGAAAGAGAAGAAATTCTAAGAGAAGCACATGAAGAGATAGCAGGAGGACATAATGCCAGAGACATGACAACAAGAAAAATTAAATTAGTTGGATTATGGTGGCCTACACTTTTCAAAGATGCAAAGAGGTATGTGAAGAACTATGATGCATGTCAAAGAATAGGGAGACCTACTGCAAGAGATGAGATGCCATTGAGACCAGTTCTAGCACAAATACCTTTTCAAAAATAGGCTATTAACTTCATTGGACCTATAGACCCACCAGGAAAGTAGTCAAAAGCTAGATTCATCATTACTGAAGTGGAATACTTGACTAAGTGGGCTGAAGCACAACCAACTAGAGACTGCACAACAAAAACTGCCACCAAATTCATATATGAGAACATAATTACTAGGTTTGGCTATCCATTGAGCATAACCAATGATCAAGGTAAACATTTTGTAAATAAGATTATTTCAAAACTGTTAGATAACTTCATGATAACACAACAATAGTTCACCATACCATCCACAAGAAAATGGAGCAAGTGAAGCTTTGAATAAGATCATTGGGGTAGCATTAACAAAGATGTGCAATGGTAAAAAGATAGGCTGAGATCTAAAAGTATATGCAATACTCTAGGCATACATAACAACTTACAAAAGAACCACTAAGTTCAATCCCTATGAACTGGTGTATGAAACAGATGCTAAAATACTGGTACACTTCATACTACCAAACTTCTGCATAGCCCGAACACTCAAGCTAAATGAAGAAGACTCTCTCACACAAAGGATTGAAGAATTGGAGAAAATGGATGAGGATAGATTGATGGCAGCATATAATATGAACCTGGAAAGGAAAATACAGAAGGCCTGGCATGATAGACATTTAAGGTAGGTGACTTTGTACTCCTATATGACAACAAGTTTAAGAAGCAAGGAAAACTAAAGACAAGGTGGCTAGGACCATTTTACATTGAAGCAATTGTAGATTTTGGAGCAGTTAGACTGAAGAATGTGGAGGGCCAATCATCAGTTGGTTATGTCAATGGTGCTAGAATCAAGAAATATTTTTAACCAAAGCAGGGCATGTCTTGAGGAAAAGACATAATTTTGAAGGGGGGATGATGTTAGCAGGATGCAGAGCATGGAGCAGAGCCAATTGAAAGCTGGCACATACACTATGTGGAGGCTGCAAGCTGACAAAAGATGCTACAAGACACTCCTATATGTAATAGTATAGTATATATAGATATAGGATATGATGATATAGGATAAGATGAGATCTATAGATGCTAATATGAGACTGACATAGAAGTCATGTATGTAAATAGATGAGGTAGAGACTTAGACCTATCAGAGGATGGATATATGATGTATGATTGTTTTTGATATATATATATGGAGATCTATGGGTTCCAGATAATTCTTTGAGTTGTATTGTTATCTATCTATGATACTCTATTATTCTTTGTTCTTTACTATCAATCTCTAACTACTGGACTGGGGTATAAACTGACCACAAATACTTGATTGAGGACTGGATCTGTGGACTAGTATCCCTCTCCATTTCTTGGCAATAGTGTATACCAGGGGGTCTCCATGTGATTCCTATTCATGCATACAATAGGATTCTTATATTTTTTCCCATCAGTGGACAAAATGATTTAGATCATGTAAGGATTTACAAGGATTTTAATGACTTTTCTTAAGATTGAAAATGAGGATGTTGTTTGTAGGTTATTTGTCATGACATTGCAAAACACAACACTTCAATGGTATATGAGTTTCTTGCCTAAATCTATTTGTTCATGGCCTAAACTGGAGTGTTTGTTTTAAACCAATTTGATCTTAATGTGGGTAGACAAGACCCCTTGTTTCAGTTTGCAGCCATGAGGAGGATGCTTGTGGAGTCTATTATGCAATTCAATCATAGGTTTCTTTTCATGTATCAAAGGGTTCAAGCTTAAAATCATATGGTAAGTGATTTTGTGTTAAAAGAGAATTATTTCTAGTGTCTGGATACCTCATTTGTAGGGAAGATCAGAATATTGGGTGAAGTTGTTACCTTGAATGAAGCATTCAACAAAGCTCTCATGTTGGCACAATACAGATGTGACATCACAAATGGTGCAAATTGCCAAAGTGGGAGTTCTAATATAAAGTTGCTTACACATTTCTAACCACTACAGTCTTATGTAAGTCCAATCAGTTGATTATAGCATGCCCAATCTTCAAAACATCTAATCAACCCTTGCAAGAAATTAGATCAGTCATTTCCAAGGGCCATATTGTGATCCATTGAGTTTAGATTCGGTCATTCCACCTCCTACAAGTCTACCTATAGCTACACCATCCAAATATACTTGGGATACATCACTGTGCGAGTCAAATTATTCATATGATGGTGATTATTCAAGTGATAGTGACACTGATATTCAATCATTCCCAGATGGTATATCATTGACAAATGAGGTCAAGAATGACAAAGAAGGAGGTGAGAACATGAATTTATCTTCTCATAATGACCTAGTTGCAAGATCCAACCAAAATGGAGTTGATAATGACATGAATGAGGACAAACTACAAGATTTATCAACACCTACAACACTGTCATACCACAACTGTCATGAAAAATCAGCTTGTACAGAGGTTAGTACATCTTCATATGATGCGTTTAAGAGTTCTTCAAGACTTGCACTTGATGGTTATGTTGAAAAATATGTTTCAAGGGTAGACATTGAATCAATTAGAATCAAAGTGGATGAGGAATTTTCAAAAAGAGGTTTCCCAAATGCATTTTCAAAAATTATATCATTAGGGCATTGCAAAATTCACAACACCAATAAACATTGGATGGTAGATTACCTTACCTTCTTTGTAAGATTGGATTTATTCCTTAAAGGAGAGACACTTGATGAGGATGTATGGGCACCTATAGATTCTGATGATAAAGAAGAAGAGGTCATTTCAAATCGTACATCCATGACAAGTCAAGAACAAAAAGGTAATATAGAAACCTTGGATTTATTTGATGAGTTTCCCGAGTTTCATCATGCATTGTCTGAAGCCAGTGACCAAGAAGAACAGATGCCATGTGATAATTTGTCTAATCAAAATAAACCTATGGATGATGATATTCATGTTGGTTTGAGTGGAAATTATGATGAAGTAGAGAATGATGTGTTTTTGAATGAGTTTATAGATGATCTTTTTGTTGTGACAGTAGATAGATCTTTTGCCATAAGTCAAGAAATTGATACACAAACTAATTTTTTGGAAATTAAAGATCCTATTCATGGCTGGGAAAACTTAGTGGCTCAGGAGTCATATTAGGCCTATAACATCCATGAGATTGAATTAAACAAGCTGAAATGTCAATTAGATTTTGGAACAACAAGTGGATCTTGTGGTATAAGTCAAGACTTTGAGTTAGAAACTAATTTTTCAAAGGAAAATGGTCCAATGGGTGTTCATATCACTCACATAGATTTTGATAATCAGTCATACTAGACTTATATCAGTCAAGAAGGTAGAGTTGAGGGTGAGCTAAGTGCTGATCCATATGCATATGTTGATGAAAAAGAGGCCAAACTTTTGTTGCAGCTGGAGATGCATGATGAAAATCAATTTGAGGAGGTACAAGTAGATAGAGAGGATCATCAAGAGGCTGTCCCAAAGCCTAAAGCACTTCAACATGACCAGCAAGATCAAATAAGGGAGTATTTTCATGATTTTGGTAGTGCTGATCCAATGCATTCAAATGACTCATTTAGGGTAGATTCTTGTTTAGCATGTATTGATGATTCTAACCCAATTTATGATGATCTTCCACTAGATTCAAATGTATTTGATGATGATCTATAGGATTTTGATGAATGAAACAACTCGTTTCATCAGATAAAAGGCTTCCAATCCATACCAACCAGCCAACAAGATGACTTACCATTGGATGAGATTAACAAGTTGTTTGACCTAGTGGCCAAATTGAGTGAAGAGATGTCAACTCATAGGTGTACCATGCACATATTAGACAACACATCTCATGATTCATGTAGAGTTCATCCTTTTGATTCACATCTGCAAGTAAGTTGTTTTGATTTCTTGTTAGCTTGGGAGATTGGCATGGTAGGTAAGGTTGATTTTGAGCATGTGTTTTTGGGAGTTGAGCATAATAAATTTATTGATGATATTCACACTTCAAACCCTCCAAAAGACATGTTCATGACTGAATTTGTTAGTCCTAATGAGGTTATACATGCTGATTTGTTAACTAGGACTAATGATGACCACAAAAAAGATAAGATGCTTGATGTTTTACCTCTTGAATCTTGTTGTGATGATGATGATGATTATAATACAATACTAATGAATATTGTTTCCAATGATTTGCATATACTTGAGAAAAATGGAGTGGCATACCATGAGTTGAGACCTCCGGAAGGTGGAATCACATTGCATGAGCAATGCCTGGAGCTGGAAATTCATCAAATCAGGTGATATCTTTCCATTCTCCTTTGGATTTTTGTAATTTTTAGTTTGAATATGATGATTGGGGAATCAAAACATGCATGTGGATTAATCATGACTATGGAGAGAACCCACAACTTCTAATTTTACATGAATTGTACCCAGAATTTGAGCTTGTTATGCCTAAACCTTAGTCTTTTGAGTACAAAGATGAGTTTGCATTCCTTAGAACCATATGGGCTGGTTGGGTTATTACTACTGTATGTAAGGAAAAAATAGTTAATCTAGAAATAGCCTATATGCTTTTTGTTCTAAGTTTTGGGTACATAGTCTAAGTTGTGTCTAGTTAGTTAATTTTATTTTGACTTTTGGTAGCTAGTTTTGATTTTCATCTATTTTTTCTTATTATTTGGTTTATTGATGTCATTATATTGATGTTTTGAGTTTCTTTCAGTCCATTTGGTCCTATTTTGAGTTTAGTTTTGGTTTTCTGTTGTTTTGCCTTCACACCCTAGGTCCTATAGCCTTACTTGGCTAATTGAGTGCATATTTTGAGTTGGCAAAAGGCTTGTTTGTGTGGGTTTAACAGTGAAACCATTACTAGAGGAATGTTTTCAGTCATTTCTTGTCAATAAATTAGTCATTTTCTCAGAAATTTTAGTTTTATCATTCATTTCAACTTGTGTGTTTGCTGGTCGAACTAGGAGCTAAGGTGATTTATGTACTTGGGATGATGTTTTCTTGAAATATTACATATAATTACACCTTAATGCTTCCTTATGATTTCTAGAATGAGTTGTTATAGCTAGTTATTGGGTGAAAAATTTAATGGTTTTGTCTTTCTAGGTCACCACCATTGGTTTAACCTAGGAGTGGTTTGCTCCTTATAGGTTATCCTTAACCCCCAACCCAATAACAAGCTTCATTCTTGCAAGTTAAGAAAACTCCAATATATATATCTATATAATTTGAGAATAAAATAAAAAATAATAAAAAGAAAAGAATAAAAGAGAAAATTGAAAGAAAAGAGGAAAATAATGATATATCGAAAGAATTCAACTATTTGGGTGATCTGAGCAATCTCTACCAGGGCTATGGACACCTGGATGGCAGTAGATCAAGGCCTTGGGTGGGGTTAGTGATATCTCTATCAGGGCTATGGACGCTTGGCTGGCTATGGAGCTATGTACAAGTGATCATTTGAATGCAAAATCCACTTTTACCTAACCCAATCTCTAGTTTGTGATTAGCGAATTCATGCATGCTTAAAGAAGGGTAACGAATCACATGCACACAATTGGATTATGGATGCATTTGATCTTGTGTTTTATCATGCTTTCTTTTAGTTTTTTCTAGTGCTCACACTTCTGTTGTGATTGATGGAATTAGGTTTCTGGGTCTTTGGTTAATTTTCCCACCTTGAAATGTGTTGAAGCATTTTTCTATTTTGGTTGGCATTTGTTGTGCCCTACACAACACACCACCATTTTGCCTCAAAATGTGGACCCCCTTCTTTGCTTGCTTCAAGTATTCCAATATTTTATACTTCGTTGGATTAATTTGATGACCTTCGAGTTCATGATTAGTGAATTGATTTGGTCTCCTTGGATTTTGGTTTCACATGTATGATTTGGTGTCTTCATATGCTATGATGTGCTATGTCTGATGTCAATGAGTTTTTGACTCGATCCATTTGATTGCTGGCCTTGTCCTTAGTCTTTTCAGTGATTTTATGCTTTTCAGGTTTTTGGACCATGTCAGTTTTGCATGCTGGAAGGGGAATGCCCGAACCCCCGCACTTTACCTTTGTATTGGGTTCATTTTATTGATAAGGTTTTGAGCATGATTATACATTTGGAAGTTTACTTTTAGTGGTTTGATTCTTTTTCTACCTTGTCAGGATCTCAGGGTTTGTTGTGCTAGCATGATAGTATAAACATCCCCGAAACCGCAACATTACCTTCGTTGCCTTTGCTTGGTTATCTATGTGCTTGTTGGTTTGTCAGGGTTACTCATCTTGGCATGATTGTAAAGGAATCCCCGATATCCTGACTCCTGTGGGCTGATGTTAGGTTGGTGTCTCACCTCCATTAGATTTTCAAAGTTGGTCATTGTGGCATGACTGTAAAGGAATCTTCAATATTCAGCATGGGTTCAATGACATCCCCAGTCCCCGATTAAGCCTTCCCATATTCTCCTACCATTTGGGCATAGATGAACTAGTATTCCCTGAATCTTGACTTTCGATGAGTTATATTCTTTTTTATTAGCGGGCACGGGACGTCAAGATGTTTTGTACCTGCTTACCTTTTTAGAATGATTGTTGTGCTATCCTTGACCCTGAAACCCTAATGATTTCTCACTTATGTGTTTTTTAGAGCCATGGCATCGGGCCTTCTCATTTCACTCTTCCATTTTGGAAGATGGTAGAAGTTTCTCGCAATATCTGATATCCCCTACTTTGTCTTGATTTCTTGGATTTGATTTGAGTGCTTGAATGCTTTCATTTGATGTTACATATATTGTTTGGGCCATTGCAGAGTCCTGCAATAGCCACAAGGTTCGCTACTAATCTTTGTATGATTGTTGCATTTTATGCAAAGTAATCATCTTCAAGGCATTATCCTAGGGTTCTTGTGATGGGGTCATCTTATTGTTGGCCCTAAAGATGATCTGCAGGTAGCCTGGGTATGAATATGTAAAGTTGTGAACTCTTTACATTGGGCCGAGAACTTTCTCACAACCATTACAAGTTGCCAAAAACTACTTCTTGTCCATAAGACTATCACATTGTCATTATCAAAAGATCACACAATAGGGACAAAGGAAAGATGATTTGAAGCAATTTTGGGGAAGCAATTGTCCTAAGGTCTGTTAGCACTACCAAATCATTGAGTGACTACCCTAACAGTCACAAGGTACAAAATAGTGCCATCCTTACGTTGTCAAAATATGGGGGAATTATAAGAGTTGGAGAGTGGTTACTGAGGACATTTTCTCAAACCCTGATAGTGGTAGGATCTTGTCTCACATATTAATGAGACTAAAAGGTAGAGAGCTATAATACCTTCAATAAAATACCTCATAACAGTGACAGCCATAGCATGTCATAAATAGCTCTAGGGTCTAAGAAGGATGTGAGGGAAATATAGAGTAGTTTCATACAAAAGGGACTGTCAGATATCAGTCTTGCACCTTGGGTCAACTACCAACATTGAGTTACTATTGACGATTCAAGTTAGATGCAAGATTGAGACAAATATTAGAAATGATGAGGTAGATCTAGGGATGATAACCTACAAGATGACAAATTGTGAAGTTGCCAAATGGCAACAAATTTACCGAGAATTCAAAATTGTTAAACTTAGTGATTGAAATGATACTTCTTGATGTCTCTAGCTTGAAATTGATTTGTTTATGAAGGTTTTGATGTTGTTTCTTTTTTGTTTGTAGGTACAAGAGGTTGAAAGATGCTTTGGAGTCGTGCTAGGGCATGATGAAGACATATTGCATGCACATAAGCATACCTTTTGCAACTACTCAAGGTCATTAGCACTTATTGGATAAAGAGATACAACTACAAGAAGAAGATAAATGAGGATTTAGATTTGAAGATACCAATCATTCACGTGATTTACAAATAAGACTCAGCCAACCCATGGTGTAGCTTGTAATTTGTAACTTGTTTCTATTTTGAGACACAAGCCGACATGCACAAAATATAAAGTGTAATGCAAATGTAACTTATATAAAAGCGAGGTGTATTTTTCATTTTTAAAAAAAAGGAGGCATGGAGACTAGGTTGAGCGCACAAGTACATAAAAATTACAATGTTGGTGAAGAATTCTGCTAAGTTGTCACATGCAAACTAGTTCTTCAGGGTGTACAAAGGCAAAAGATAATTATGATGTGGGAATCCTGCTAAGTTGTCACAAGCCAATGGCATGCTAGTCCTCCACTCTGGGTGGTGATGTATTTTGTATTTGTTGTTCTAGAACTTGGATTATTTGGTGAAACTTAATAAAGTACTGATTGTCTAGAAAAATTGTATAATACTTGCGCATGTAATATGGTGGTTTATGCAATTACCTTGTTATTTTCATAAAATTCCTTTGAGTCTTGCACCATGATGTTAATAATTGTGTGAAATACTAGTTATGGAATCATTAGGTTAATGGTTTCATTAGATCTTCCAAGGCATAGGACTGTAAATCAAATGCAAAGCTGACCTGCTTCATTTTTATTTTTATTTACTCTCTAAAACCCTTATCTTTTTTTTTTTTCAAATTTGGTTAGTTTAGAAGTAGTTTAGGGTTAGAATAGGATTTCATTATTCATTACTTGTTATAAATTAGATTTATCATATTTGCAAGTTACCCTATTATAGGTACAACATTATAAATGCTCATTTCTGAGCAATAGGTGATTGGAGCAGCCTGTTTGTGTATTGTTTGTCTTACTAATTTCCTTGATGCAAATAACTTGTGTTTACTTGATTACTAGCAGCCACTTGAATAGGTACAACTACATATACCACTAATCTATCCAACACAACTGAGACCCAGCTAACAATAACCTTGGGGTTATCAACCTCTTGAGGTTGGTTGCCTTTCAAGATAGGTGGTTCATTTGTTGTTCTACCTACTTGTTGTTGAGTGTGTCAAAACACCCCTCAACAAAAATGACACTAAAAGGAGGGCAAAATAGAGAGTATTCATGGTTAATTGCACATCTTTCATGGTTAAGCATTAAATAATCTATCATGAATCTGGTGCATGAGCTTTGTATGATCCTCATAAATCTTTGTATGTGGCAACCTCTTTCTCCTCTACAGTAGTGGTGTCTTCCTCTTGGCAACATGGATGAAGAGAACAATTGATTTGAATTGGATTGAGCTTTGAAAGATAAAAATGAAATTGAGAGAGCTTGGGGAGCTATGAATGCTATGAAAGCACCATGTGAGCACAATGGATATGCCTTGAGAGAAAATTGAGAGCATAACAATGCTCTTGACACTTTTGAAATCTTGGCTAAGTATCCTAAACATGAAACAAAAGGCACATAAGTCTTCCAATGAGCATCAAAATGCTAATGGAGATTAAAAATAAAGCTTTTCAAATGGATACAATAATGAATTTGCCTCCCATAATGCATATAGGAGATGGGTATTTATAGGTTGGGAGATCTCACAAGAGGTGGGATTGATTGAAGAGTTAACTCAATTGATTTATGAGTTAACATGATTGATTGAGGAGTGGACTAGGTTGATTAGACAATGAACTAATCTTGATAGCTTATCAATCATGGAGGAAGGAGAGTTAGCATGAGAAGAAAGGGAGATAAGAATAGCACATTTGGCATTAAGAATAGAGTGATTGGGAGTGGAGATGGAGTTAGAAATAAACTAGGCTCAGTAGGGTTGAATTGGCATGCAAACTGGAGTCAAAATGGAGCTAATTTAGGCTCAAACTAAAGAGGAATTCATATTTAAAATATGACTGGGTTTCTACTTTTGATAGGGAAGGTCATCCATGGGGATCAGGGGTCACCCCTAGGGGGATTAAGGGTCATCCAGGGGGATCAGGAAATGACAGTGGGTGACCCATAAGGATAGGGTTCTGTAGGTGAGTTTGAGGCCTAGAAATGGTTAGAAGGGGCTAATGATGGCATCAAATCTAGAGACCAACTGAAAGAAAGAGAGAAGGTGGGTTTCCCCTTGTAGCAGGGTAGGTCACCCCTAGGGATTAGTGGTCACCCCTAGGGGGATCAAGGGTCACCCAAGGGGATCAGGAAATAATAGGGGGTGACCTAGAAAGGAAGAAATTGGTGACAAAAATGATGATGGGGAATGATCTGGGAGGCCAATTGGAGGCCTCTAAAATGTTGAAATGGATGGAAAGAGCTTAGGGAAAGTGTATTTCCTATCTTGCAACACTATGGGTTAAATTGATAAAGTTAGAAAGTGACAAAAATGAATTGTTGACAAGGGGTGAAGGATGAAGAAATAGGACCTAGGAGGTTTAGCTAGGGGACTGGGGAAACACAAACAAGATGAAGAACTTCAATCGATGTGTCACCAAGAGGAATACTACTAAGATGGAATAATTACATGCTTATATATACATGTTTAGGATTATAGCTCATCATCAGATCACCATGTAGGGCCATGCGTGTTTTTAGTGCTTATGGTGCTAGGATTAGGAAACTTAGGACTAGTGACCCTTCATGTCCTAAAATTATCACTACAACAACTAAAATTGAATGTCTCCTTAGAAATAATTATCAAAACACACACACACACACACACCTAGCACATAATCCAACTTCCATCCAAATTCCATCCATGAAATTCTTCTTCCTCAAGAATGAAAACATAACAACCCCCAGTCTCACCTAAACGTAACAAGCTCTTGCCACATGAGCAGGAGTGACTAGGAAGTTGCCCTTAGCAAGGAAGAAAGTTCATGTGTTGTATTGGAGTGTGACTCACGCACAAATTTTCTAGATCACATTCTAATTAACACATATTTTGGTGAACCTGATGTAAATAATAAAACCTTTTGATTGAGATTTTTGTGTTTTCATTACTTCCATCACACCTTCATTTGCCATTTTTCTCTTCATCTAGGTCATCACCTTCATCCTCTTCACTCTTCATTCCATTTATTGTACAATGTCTAAGACACTCCTAAATATGAAAGAATCAGAAGGAAACCCATGGAATATTCCCTCTTGAGAACCTGAAACACCCTCGTTTGACAGATATGTGCCACCTAATCCATTGGCATGAATCACCAACTGCTACGACTATGAAGATTTAGATTATGAGAAAATGATAGGTGAGAGACTCATCATTCTCTTATGTTCAATAGTCTCACTTAGGGACATGAAGCCATAGCTCAACCAATGCACTCAAACCAAAGAAAAGAACACCAAGTGCTCGTACAGTTAGAAATCCATCAAGTAGAACAACCATCAGCTAGCTATGTAGGAATAATAATACAATTAGACAATGAAGTGAAATGATTAGAAAAACACCTGAAATAAGATAGGGAGGCATGAGAGGCCATACACATCACACATTTAGTTGAGCAATTGGAAAATACCTTGAGGGAGCACACAAATGGAGGAAACCATGAAAATTTGCAACCAGCTGGAGAAGTGTAGAGAATGGGAGCTACAACCCATGTTGACCTCATAGCTACCCTAGTCCAATGAATTAGGGCATTAGAAGCTACAAGAATAGAATAATCTCCCCAAGAAAAAAAAGACCAAAGAAATAGAACATAAGTAAACTCACACAAAATTAGGGTCGAACAAGACCAAGGGAAACTCAAAATCCTCCTTAAACTTTTATTCATGCAATGGAAGTAATGATATGCACCGGACAACTGAGAGGGGGGGTGAATCAGTTGTCCCAAAAACTTAAACACTTTCTGCAATTAAACATTCATCACTTATCCACAATTATTATGATTTAACAATGAGTGCATGAAATTAGAAACTTAACCACAGATACAACATCAAACACAAGAGACACTAGATTTTACATGGAAAACTCCAGGTGGGGAAAAACCATGAAGAGGATTAGCTCTCAATATATATTGCAATCTTGAAATAATGATGTTCAAGCTTGGTCACTCCATGGTCCTAAACATACTGGCTCACTTCCATGAAGAACAACTAGGTCTAGCAGGCTCACTACCTCAACCCTAAACCTAGCAAGATTACAATAAGGGCTGTTAAACCCTACTGGCAACTCAATGCCAGACTCACTGCCATGATCAACACATTTCTATATTTGTGAGTAAAGTACAATAATTCCTTTGCTCTACTCTTCCTTTGCTCTATTCTTTCTCTTCTTTCCTCTACCTCTTCTCTTCTCTGCCTTTTGGACCTTTCTTAATATCTTTTCATTTCTAGTCAAGGATAACTTATCATGACTCAACTAGCAGTATTTATACACTACAACAACCTTGGAATGATCATCAAGGTTGGCATCACAATCATCAACCATTGGAATAATCTCCAAGGTCGGCATTACAAACATTTACAAAATATGTCTTGGCCTATTACAACATTATGCAAAGGGGATGAAGTAAAATTATACGTGGACCATGCGATGCCTTAGCTAGGACTCAAACATGATCTTCCATAGTTTAACATGCTTCCACAATCTTCAAGAAATCTCTGCAATCACTGGGATTAACCAAGTCGACTAAGACTGGTTACACACTACATTATTTGGGAACAATCTTCAAACACAATCTCAATTTCTTAACATGGACCAAAGTCTAGATAGGAACATGATCAGGAGACATCCACTAGAACGTTATAATCATTAGGAGCAACCGTACAACCTTTAACCACTTTACACATAAGAATCTTCACACTGGAACACATGAACTTTACTGTCTTCAACTGTCATAAAGGAAAGATAGCTTGCGGACCACCAAACCATGAACCATTGCAACTGTAGGCACTTATCATCATCGCAGACTTCCTTCTAGAACCACAGAGTAAAATACTTTATTATGGAGGAATGCAAAGAAAAATACGTTCTTCTTATCCCAACTAAACTTACAGAAAAAGTAGGTTTCACTCTGGTGAACACAACTCACTCAGATCTTTATGCAGAGGGCTCAAACATGGAATGTAGCATCCTTAGTCATACCTCTAACTTACTTCCAATCCACAGACCATGATCTTCAAGCAGAAATAAATGCGGAGCAGTTTACTGGACTATTCTTCATCATACAACTCACTGTCTATACTGCACTTCTTTGTAACTCACTTGTTTCTTCCAGAGAGGCTAATTTTCTCAATATCCTCAACATACAAGTCTTCTAAACAAGTAATAGAATAAGATAAAATTGGCATAAATGACAACAAGGATATGTTGACATCAATGACAACACCGATTAGGCACATACTTGCAACATTAACAATACAATTAGACAACCTCCACAAGTGGGCGGACCCTATCCAATTCACAATTTCTAAGTTCCTCATAGTTATCCACAAGTTTAGTTGACATACATGAATGTGTTTACATATCATGGGCCAATCAAAAAGTCCCATATGTAGGGCTCACACTCTCGACATCGATATC
Organism: Cunninghamia lanceolata; assembly: GCA_027924645.1. Taxonomy (NCBI): domain Eukaryota; kingdom Viridiplantae; phylum Streptophyta; class Pinopsida; order Cupressales; family Cupressaceae; genus Cunninghamia; species Cunninghamia lanceolata. The sequence continues at coordinate 10,091,614 of BSBN01001038.1, read as the reverse complement.
TTAGAGCACTTTTTCAAGAACCCACCTCGAATACTTGAAAGAGCCCCTAGACCACAACATACACAATGTGTTGCTACCACATCCTCTCCCAGACCTACCCAAATTCAAAAGGGAGGGAGACTCAAATTCTCACATAAAAGCTTACATAACTACCATAAGAGAACTCCTCCCTTGGGATGGGATCGTATTGAGAATTTTTCCTAAAATGCTTGAAGGGATTGCTTATAGTTGGTATTATCATTTGCCTAAAGCCTCAATTCACTCCTTTTCCCAACCCACAGGAGAATTCTTCATGGATTTCGACATGAACAAGCTAGTTAGAACAAGAATATGAGAAATCCTGACTATGAAGCAAGATATGAACAAATTAGTGGCACATTTTGTTACTTGATGGAGATGACTATTGTACTCTTCAACAAGCACCCTTAACAAGGACCACGAAGAACTATGTGACCTTTTTTTGCATGCCCTCAAGAGGGATACATGAGAAGAAGTACAAAAATTACCATATAGGTCCTACGAGGAAGCTTTGGAAAGTGCATTAAGAATTAACCAAGTTGCAATCCATAGTGAGTGGATGACTTATGGCACAAATGGCTAGCTAATAAATCAAGCAAGTGACAACAATGGAAATAACTCTTACATAGTTAAAATTTTAAAGAACAATCTAAACATGAGCACGAATGGGGTGACTTACCAATCCTCAATAAGAAACAAAGTAAGATATGACTACAATGGGAGAGATTACTTCCCTTAGAATGTTAGCATTAAACTGATCATCCCCAAAATAATAATTACTATCAAAGAGGAAATCAATAGTCGTGGAACCAAAAATGGAATGATAATAGATACAACTCCTATCACCCACCCTATGAGTACAATCAATTTTGTTCATACCATAGGATAAGAGGGCACAACACCGAGTCATGTTAATAATACAATATATTCATAGCAAAACTACCAGAAAATCAACAATAACTGTTCATCAAAGTGTTCCTTAATCCACAAGAGGTAATGAAAAACAACAATACTAACTTGATGCTAAGCAAGCACCTATTGCACCATAGAATGTAGATATGAAGATATTCCAAGACCCCTTTCTAGCCCATAGGAATTATGAAACAAGCAACCATAACACAACTGCTTCAAGATCAATCAACCTCTCGAAAACCTTAGAGTTAAACATCCTATGCAACTAGGACCAAAAGGAGAGACAAGAATTCTAGGGTTAGTAGAAATAGTACACGATGAGGAAAAATTTGAACCAAGTGTCAAACAAGAAGTTGAATTTCATGGAAAAATGATCTTAGTAGTAGAACCTACAACTTCCCTAATTGGACCTTATGACTTAGTAGAGGATTTGAAGAAGAGATATGCTAATATTTCTTTCATAGATCTTCTAAAAAATTCCCCATCACATCGGTCATCCCTTTTACAGCCACTAGGGTTGAAGTATTTGGATTGAATCACTCCTCCCAATGAACAAATTAACCAAGTTGACCTTGACATGAACCCACCAAACACTAAGCTACAAGATCTTGAGGTATTTTTTTACTTGAAGCAAATGCCTACAAAGGCTGAGTTAACTAAGAAGGGGGATCCAACCTTATACTTACAAGTGTAGATTTATGATACCTGCAAAAAGAGGACATTGATCGATGATGGAGATGCTGTGAACATAGTCCCATTTTCCCTTCTAGAAAGGATGGGATATTGCACTATTGGTTTCTATTTAATTCCCAACCTTATCTCATGAAATAGCCTATGATATAGCCACTTTCAATATTCAGCTATCATGAGGGGTTGGCCAACACATAGGCAAAAGTTACAATAACTTTGCCTTTGCACTTTAGGCTTTGCAAAACCTAGGAGAGGAATACCTGACAATATTTAATAATCTCCTATGCCAATTTATTACAAATACTGAAATAGCAGATATGTTCTATGCAGACTTGCTTGAGGATTATGTAGAATATGAAGACCTAGCTTAAATCATTCAAGCTTTTAACATCCCTCAAACCATAGAACAAAGTATAACATCATTTTAACAAACACTTGCAATTAATATGAAGATTAAAAAGTATTTGGGTTAGTCTAATTTCATGGAATTGAAGCCAACACATATAAAGAATAGACGGGTGCCTTAACCTAGGGGTATGGAGTCAAAACCAAATATAACTGAAAAGTTGGTAACAACATTCAATCCTGAACATCAAAGAGATTTATAACATTGCATTACAATATTATACTCAGAATTCCTGACCATTTGTACTTACAATAACCTTGTATTTATTCACACAAGTTTATCTTCTCATCAAGGCAAATTTAATTTATTCTTTGAACAACAGCCTAAATTAGAAAGATACATCCACAAGGAACTTCATGGAGACAAAAGTGAATAATCTTTGATTTATTCATTTCATACTTGTATAAGCCATACATTAGGTGATAATAAGTATCAGACATTTTCTGTAGTGATCCAATAAATGTTGGTACTATCAAACAACCTTACAGAAATATGTAGTTCAAATCTAGAAAACCCAAGGAAAAGAAAAAGCTTCTATATTCTATGTCTCTCTACGCAATTTTCCATAAGATCAACAACCATATGCAAGTGGCCCTGAATTCCTTTTTATAACCCAAAGGACCAACAAGCCTTAGACCACTCAATGCATCCTATGCCATAATGATATTAAAAAATAATTACAATGGAAAGGACCACATCAACCCGTAGGATAGGCACACCACGTGGGACAAAAATAGTTACCACATGAAGGAGAAGATACCATGCCTACCTAAAAGCATGCTACTAGAGGAAGCTGCTTCCCAATGACCAAATGTTCCATCCATCATGACACCCATATTCCAAAAACCTGGGGCTCATCACCACAAAATAAGAAATGACAAACACATCCCACTACGTCAAGAAGGACAACCAAATCTCAAAATGGAGAGGACAGCTATAGACCATATTACACACAAAGATTAATCAGTAAATTTCTCAAGCCACACACCATATTCTTCCTTTGATTGCCACTTGACCTCATATAACTTTTACACCTTTAAGTTGTACAAGTTAAACTGAGCATCCATAATAGCTCTATCTTCTTTTACAAACAAATCCAAAGTCACCTCCATTTTGAACAATTTATCAATAGAATTATTCAATTCTACCAACTCAGGTTCTCCATCTTTAAAAATGAAAGCAGACATCTTAGGGACAATGCCTCCAAACTTAGTCTTCCAACTGTTGAAGTCTTCAAGTTCTTGTGCATTATTCAAAATGCTAGGCTCTCCATCTTTTTCAATATCCCTAAACATCTTCATCTTGCTATTAAATTGTAGGTCTATCTTTATTTGAAAAGAAGAAATGTCATTTAACAAGCCAATAACCTTAATCATCAGAGACAAGTTATTTGATTCCTCAATATCACTTCCCATACACTTTAATATTTCTGTGAGAGCTCCAACTCTCACACTCCACTTACTCCATATATTTTGGAAGTTATATTGAATGACAGTATGCTTCTTGAATGCCTCATGAATATCCTTATAAACTTTCCAAACATTGTCTAACCTGTGAAGCATACAAGATATCCTATGTCCTAGGATATCATCAATAATATCAATTACTACCTTCTTCACTTCATCCTTTGTCTTCTACTCATTATCTTTGACCAATTTTAGTTCCTCCTTTAATCCTTTAATTCTCAGAGACAAAGTATCTCTATCTTGGGTAGACAAGTCACCTGTGGAATAAGTGGACAAAATAACCTCTATTGCAAGGAATACAGTTTTCTCCTAAGGGATATAAGCTCTCAATTTAAGATATTCACCCTATAACAAGTTAAATTTATCCAATAGCTGATCATACTTATTTTGCATTATCTCCATAGTATCAGCACTGAGCATTGCAGTGTGTATAGTGAGTTTAGCTGCATGTGTAGGGGTAACTTCTGATGCTCTTCTTATAATAATCTCCCCTATAGTATCTCCCATTGACCTGACCACTCTTAGTTTTTCCATGTTAGGATTCATAGACAAGATGGCCATTGCATGTAATCTTGGACTATAAGATGATTTGAACACCCTTTTGTCAAACTGCTCTTCAAAAACAAGAGCCTTTTCATCAGTTTTTATAGCATCAAAAGCAATGGCAAATGAAAGATCGCAACCAGGTAATAAAAGAATATTACTCCTTTTAACCAAAGCCTACCCTCGACAGGTGTAATCAATACAATTTCATTTTGAATCTTCTCTTTGTTCTACCTCACAATCTCTTCATGCAATGAGGGGTCAACTCCTTCCTTTACCTTTTCAAGTCGCTCGTATATCTCCTTGTCCCTAACCTGAACAACAAATTCCCTAAAATCCTTTGTCTACACAAAGGATTCATCATTCATAAACTCTCTGCAAGGCATTATCCTAACATCATCATCAGCCTCATCAACTTCCTCATTATAAGTGGTGGCAACAATCCCAACTTAGGCCGCAACTACTTCAAACTTTCCTGATTTGACTCCCACAGGCTCAAGAACTTGAATGATGTGCATATAGAATGATGAGGATATAATCTGGCAATCAATTATATGGCCTTGAACACACTAGAATTCCATTAATTGCATAGTGATGGCTCACGCGAGTGAGATGGAAAGACTAGCAAATAGTCATTTCTGGTTCAAAACATAGCCATAGATAAAATGCCTTAAGATACAATCGACGACTGTTGCAACACTTGCATGTATCACCCTTCACTTTGTAGCTTTACGACACTAAATGCGATGTGAAAAAGCCCGGTGATGAGCAGAGGAGATGCCACGTATGTCACCCCTTTTGATGCTCCTTTACCGCCAACTTAATGTAATAGCCATCACATGTCGCATTTCATCACATTTCTCTTTCAAGTAATTTCTAATGCGAAGACATGCTACGATGAGCAGATATGGAGACACATGGAACCAACTTGGACTTTCATTGCAAATCTCCATTTCCCTTCTCCTTCACCAAATACAAATTGCGATACAAAAGCCCAGTGCGATGAATCGTAGAGCAAATGCCTATCCCAAGAAATACACCATTGCACATCACATTTTGGGATGAAGCGTTAGATGAGCAAATGCGATTCAAAGGACTTGTGCGATGGAGGACTTAAGTTATAATATATGCGCACATGTGCAAAAGTTTATTTTAAAATGTCGCGCTAGATATGATGAAAAAGAGGAGAAACTTTAGAACGTGTCCCTCACTAGACCTAGGATAAAACCAATTAACTCATTGAATAAGTCTTTTGGTAAAACATTTCAAGGCGCGAGATACAAGTGATGATGCTAGATAAAAGGGGACTAGTTAAAAACATGAGTTTGTAGGCATAAGTTATCACTAACCAACTAGGAAACATGCTCATCCGGTCAACAAGGGCAAAGGAAGGGATACCCAATGACCAAAGACTAGGGTTTTAATATGGCTCACAAGATCTAATAAATCCTAAACACTTGTTCCACAAGAACCCTCACCCATACAAACCAAGTAGAGGCATAAAGAGAGAAAATCCACACAAAAGACCCTAAGATTTTATAAGTACTACCGGTGGCTCATGTTTGGGGATGCTTGTTCAAAAGAACAGAGTGAGATCCTAGAAAATCTCCTGATGAAGTAGACCAGACCAGACGTGGAGAAACAAACCACCACAGAAAGGGAAAAATGACAAATAGTATTTATAAAAGATATACACATAATACAATGTACATGGAGAGAAACATACCTTAAGAAAAGTATGGATTAAGGAATTGTCCATGTACTGGCAATTCTAAAAGTTCTCCTATCAAAGACTACAAAAAATATGAATCTTCCCCATGAGAATTATTGATTAAAGACCTAGCCATAAGGCATCAAATTTTCCATGTTTCCCTTTGTCCTTAGCCCTGGCATTCCACATCAAAACCATGTCTCCATTTTCAAACTTTCTTTGAGAAGCCTTTCTGTCATATAATTTCTTGACCTACAACTGCAACTTTTGATTTCTTTGTTGTGCATCTTTCCTAACTTCATCTAGTTCTGTAAGAACATCAATTTTGTGTTGCATACCATTCATGGCATTATCATCATATTCCTAGATGAACTTATATACTTGTAACAAGTTATTTGTTGGTATTATAGCTTCCAAACCATAGACCAAATTAAATGGAGGTTGCCCTATTGCTTTCTTGATTGTCATCCTATCAGCCCAAAGGGCCTACCTTAACTTTGAATCCCAGGCCTTTTTGTTCTTCTCTATTACCCTCTTTATGATCTTCATTAAACTTTTATTGCTGGATTCAGCCTGTCCATTCCCTTATGGATGATAGGGGTTGAGTAAGAAGTCTATATCTCATATTTGTTGCAGAAACCTAAGAATTCTTCTGATCTAAAACACATAGCATTGCTAGACACTATCCTCTCTGGTACTCCAAATATAATCAGAATGTTGTTCATTAATAAGTCAATCACCACTTTGCTGATAGCCCTCCTTGTTGGAATGGCTTCAACCCATTTTGTGAAATAATCGGTGGCTACCAAGATCCAAGAGTGTCCACCACTAGATTTTTCTACAATTCCCCTATAAAATCAATCCCCCATTGTTGAAACGGTGCCTGCACTGTGACTAGTTTGAGAGGCAAATTTCCTGAGAACTTTGATTTCCATGAAAATATTTGGCAAGCATCACAAGTCTTTACCAATCTATGTGTATCTTTGAACAATGTGGGCCATCAAAATCTAACCCTTAATACATTATGCGCAGTTGTTTTGGCCATATAATGGCCACCTCAAACACCATTGTCCATTTCAATCAAAACCTCCAAAGCTTGTTTTCCATTAATGCATTTCAATAACACTCCGTCAATATTTCTCCACCACAACTCATTTTCAATTATAAGATAATTGACAGCATGTAGTTTCAATGTTCTCTTCTGATTATCAGTCATCCCCTTAGGGCATGACATATTTTATAGGTAATATACAACATCCCTATACCGCCCTATAGTTTGCATACCACAAATAGGAGATACATCAACATATTCAACATTATCTACCTGATTTTCCTCTAGATTTGTCTTTGCCATCAACCTAGCCAATCCCTATCCTCTGACCAATTTAGTAATTTGCACATCAATGTTGAATTCTTGAATCCTGTTTATCCATCTACATCTCCTCCCGGTGACCTCTTATTGTGTAAAAATGTCCTTAATAGTAGTTGAAGGTACATATGCAATAATGGTTGCACCAACTAAATATGGTCTAGAATTTTCTACTACCTTTACCAGAGCATGTGCCTTCTTTTTAGATATATCATATTTCAACTCAGTTGCCTACAATGATTTGCCAAAGAAGGCAATAGGTTGTTCATAGCCTTCTTCATTCTTCTGCAATAAAACTGCACCAATCGTATGAAAGGAAGCAAAAGAAAAGAGCTGAAATGACTTTGAGAAATCAAGGGATTTCAACATAAGGGCCTCCTTGATAGCTTGTTTTATACCTTTAAAAGTGTTGCATGGTTCATCACTCCAAGATATCATTTCTCCTTTCTTCAGCATCTTAGAGACAGGTCTTGTAATTTTAGAGAAGTTTGTCGCAAATCTCCTCAAGAAATTAACTTGTCCAAAAAATGACTGAATGCCCTTAGCATTTTTTGGTTGTGGTATTCTATCAATAGCAACCACCCTCTCAGGATCAATCCTAACTCCTTCTTTAGACACAATATGTCTTAGCAACTTCCCTTTAGTAACTCCAAAAGTACACTTCTTTGGATTAAGGGATATTCCATATTCTATTGCTATGATAAAGATCTTTTCTAGATGCATACAATGATCCTCCTCCTTCTTGGAGAACATAGTTAGGTCATCTTGATATACCACCATAATGATATTGATTAGGTTAGAGAATGCTACATCCATAGCTCTTTGGAACATAGCACCAACATTAGTCAAGCCAAAAGGTATCTTGACATAAATATAAGTCCCCCAAGGAGTTGTAAATGTTATCTTGAACTATTCAGATTCCTTGACTTTTACCTGGTTGTAGCCTAAGAAACCATCCATTATAGATAACAATTCACAAACAATGACCTTTTGCAACATTGGCTCCATGTTTGGCAATGGGTAGTTGTCTTTTAATGATGACATGTTCAAATTTTTAAAGTCTACACAAAGTCTGATATCACCATTCTTCTTTCTAATAGGCACCAGATTTGACACCCAAGTTGAATGCCTTATCAACTTTATGATCCCGCCCTCTCTTAAATTTGTTAATTCCTTTTGCATTTTGGGTGCCAATGTTGGGTTTATCAGTCTTTGCGTTTGCCTAAAGGGCTTTGCATATGTTTTGAGAGGTATCTCATGTTGAAACAAGTCCTCTCTATATGCCTTTAGGTCATCACAAGAAAAAGTAAACACATGTCTATATTTTCTTAGTAAAGCAATCAACATTTATTTAACCCAAGGCTTCATTTTCTTCCCTATATATAGCATTTTTGGAGTGTTCTCAGTTCCCAAATTTATTTCCTGTAGGTCATCTGGATGTGTAGAATTTTTCTTAATAATGCTCCTATCAGGGCCTTCATAAACCCTTTCTAAAGCCACAAGACCTCTAGGAATTTTGTTATTTTTGAGCTGGATCACCTCACATTCAAATATTGTCTCTTTCCCATCCTTTTCTTCCATAAATGCTCCAAAGTTTATCTCATGATTTTCATATTGGTCTACACACTGCATGAATTTCAATATATCCTCATCATTATTAAACACCTACTAGTTTTGAATATTATCAGGGACAGAGGGTCTTGTTTGCATCTCAACCTTTGAGATACCTACAAAATTCATATCATTAGGCCTCAACACTATATTGGCTAGTAAGTATGCCATAGCATTCTTGTTTCTTTACACCCATTCAATGTTGAAAGCATCAAACATTTCTACCATGTCCCAAACAACATTTCTGTATTGCTTTAATCTACTATTTTAGACATGAATACTGACCTTACCTGGGACACAACCAATTCTAAGTCGCCTATGACCCTCAACTTTTTTATTCCATGTTTGAGTGCTACTTTCAGCCCAAGTAATAAAGCTTCATATTCAGAAACATTGTTTGTGCAAACAAACATTAATGAAAATGAGAACTTAAATGTTTCACCACTGGGTGAAATAAGAATAAAAGCTGCACCAGACCCTTCCTTAGAACAAGCACCGTCAAAATACATATTCCATAATTCATCATTAGATGCTCGTTCCTTCACCTCCCTTTCCAAGGGTATAGGTCTCTTGACTTCTCCTTCTTCCTAAAACTCTTCAACACTGAAATTGTCCATATCTACATCAACAAAGTTAATACGTTCACCAGGTTCATCCTCCACAACCATAAATGGAGCACAAGGCTCCCTAAGGATTCTAACATCCTTTGCATCAAGGGGGACAGTGGAAAAAGACATGTCACACTGCATGCTCCCCCTAATGGCAGTAAACTACTTTCTAGACAAAAGCATTCCATAAGTTGGGGGTATGTCTACCATAGTTGCACTCATTACAAATTCTTTACCTGGATATGTTGCCAATTTGTAAGGTATTTCTTTTATGATCCCAATAACTGAAACCTCCCTATTATCCATTGCATAACATCTCCCATAGGCCTTAGTAATCTTCAAGCCTAATGACTGCATAATAGTAACTAGCATGATGTTGGAAGATGCCCTTGAATCAATCATACAATTCTTTATCATTTTGTTATTGGTGATAAGGGTTATATAGAAAGGGTCCACCTAATTTGGACATGCAGTCAGGGTGGCACCCAGAAATATTTGAGTATTTCCATTGCTACTTCACCCAACCTCCATTTCTTTTGTCTTTTCCTTGATCCACTCAGGATGAACATCCCCTTTCTTCTCATAAAAGGTGCAATTACACCATTAATAAAGGCTACCACCTTGTCTTTATGTTCTGCAATCCTCATTAACTCAAAGAGTGGGACATACACCTTTACCTGTGCCAATAGTTGGAACATATCAACTGGGGCATATTTGGGCAAATCATGTGTAACTAAAAGACTATCGTGGGACTATACCTTACTTGCATTAGAAGTTTCTCATTCTTTATCCATATTCTTCTTCTTTTCTCCTTCATCCTTCAGCCTCTAAGGCTTGCTCAGAGTTGTTGAGGAAATTAATGGTTCACCAGCATGTATCCCATCAGGTTTCCTTCCCCATACCTTGGTATTTCTTGGCTTGGGCTCTTCCTTTTTCTTATCTACCTGACTTTCTTTAATTAAGACACTGCAAGCCTTGCCTTGATCACTGTTTATAGCTCTATTTCTCAAATGGTAATTGCTTTTGAAGTGGGCAATGGAAACAACAGTTAACTCTTTAATTTCTTCTTCTGATGGTCTCCTCAAGGTCACATCATCTTCTTTAGTCTTAAGAGCATGTACAACACAAATTTCTTCATCATCTTCATCACAAAATACCTGTTGTTGACATGTACCTACTATATACCTTTGATTGTTAACATCGACTTCACTTGTCTCTTCATCAAAAGAAAACTCACCATTAGAAAACAACATATTAATCACCCCTTCTTGTTCATGAGGCAAGTCACAACCATCACATGCATTTTGGTCCTCTTCTATAGATTGCACTACTGCACATTGATGTGGTGAATGGGGTAATTGGTAGGCTGTACACCAAGGGGTATCATTCACAAGATTTGCAAAAGTCTTCCCTAGCAGATTAGGAGGATCCCTATGTTGTAGATTCCTCTAATTGTTGGGGATAGGCTTACCATCATGCCAATTTGTATTATACGACTAATCATGTAATCTTGGTGACCTGTCATTTCTCTGAAAATCTGGCTTCTCATTCGTCAGACCCTCTTCTTGTCTAGAAATATTATAATTCAAATCCTTTAAGGCGCTCATGACCTTATCCATTTTATCTTCTTGTACTGGTAGCTTCTCCTAACCTCTAGGGTTCAACAATTTTACATCATCCCTTTTTCCTACTTTTCCTGAGGCCTTTCTATTACTTTCAATGTGCAGAGCAGTTTTAAAAGCTTCTCTTAAAGTCTGAGGGTTCTTATCTCTCAAAGAATAACTCAACTTAGAATCAAATGCATTTGAATATAAGACAAGACAGACATGCTCACTTGGTCTCAGACCAACAAGAAGCCTAAACATTACCTTTTGAAACCTTGTATTAAAATCAGAAACTACTTCATTATGTCCTTTAGAGATATTGTTAAACTCATTTAGCATTAAATGGGGATCTGTCTTGTCACCATATTGCTCTCTGAATATTATTTTAAACTCTTCCCAAGACCTGATACTGGCCTCTGGCAATCCCCTATACCAATCCATAGCATCCTCAACTAGTGACTGTATAAATAGTTTCATGATAATATCTTCATTCTCAATTTCATAATCATCTAGCAAGTTCATGAAGGCCCTTAAATGATCCTCTCCCAATAATGCATTGTTTCCAGTAAACTTAGCTGGTACATTTCTAACATCATTTGGAAGAGGATTAGGATAACTAGGTATCCCATCAAAACACACTTGCCTATACCTTTCCATTTGCATGGGTCTCCTATGAAATTGATCTTTCTAACTTCCATGTCTATTTGTACCACTTCCCGCAGCACCTAGGCTTCCTTGTTGTCTCACGTTCTGACCTCCAGACTGGACATGCATATGAGAATTGGGATTGGACTGGTTAGCAAAGGTTGAAATAATTACACCAATGGGTGAAGAAGTTACTGGGTTGTGAGAAACAAAAGTCACAGGATTCCCAACAGAGGACTTCAGAAAGTGAATCTTCTTCTACATCTCAACATTCACAGCCAATAACTCCACTCTCTCCAACTCCTTTTGCAGTTGTTCATTCTCCTTTTTCAATTTGAGATCTAGTGAATTTGACCCCTCATATGAAAGGAGCCTTTGGGATGATTCAACCTCATTGATACTTATTCCCTTTGAAGGCCTCTTCCCTTTATCACCACACTGAACAAAGGGCTTATTGGGGACTGCAACATTGGTGGTAGTAATAGAGCTGGTCCAAGTACTTGTAGGGATAGTTTTCAATGGAATAGTTACATTCTTTCACCTGGGTATTTGAGAAACTACCGGGCCAGTGGGTAAGACAGGCATAAGCTCAGGTTTTTCCAAACTCACTACCTTCAAACATTCCAACCGTATCTTCATCCTATCCCTATCATCCATAGCGTTTCTAATTTTTTCCTCTCTTTCCTTGGCCCTTCTCATATTCTTCTCCCTTACTTTTTGGCTTTCTTTATGCAACTCATTGATTTTCTTCATCAATTCTTCTTCACTAGGCAATGTAGTATCTGAATCAGAAGTTTCCAAGGCACTATCCAGAAGATTTACAACATTCATATGGAAAGCAGGGGTGGGTGATTTACTAAAAAGATTACCCAATAGATCATACTCATTAGGGTTAGATGGGCTTGACACTATCAGTTTATTAGCAAGGAAACTCGAATGAGCTTGCTCCTTTTCAACAAAATCCTCCAAAATAGAATTATCTTCATTTATTTCAGGCATACCATAGTCTTATGATTTCTATAGATTTTCACTACTACTGGCAGGAAGATGCCTAGATCCTAGTGGAGAACGGCAAATATCAAACTCACCAGTATCACCCTTATTCCTTTTCCAGGATTGACGAGTATTTCATGGCAATTCACCTTCAAGCTTCTGGTCAGGGTGATTCTTCATATGTCCTCTGGTCTTTCTCATCTTTTCTACAAATTTCCTCTACTTGCTCTTCTTTTGATAGTGTTTAGACTGGCACCCAAATTATGGGAATATGAAAATAGTTAGTCACTTCTTCTAAAATATTATAGACATAAAGAACCTCAATAAGACCAATGACAAGGTAAAGGCCAAGACACACAAATATGAACAGAGAGTTAAGACTATAAAGCTTCAACACCAAACTACAACAAGAGTTTATAGCAACCACAAACAAGGGATTATGATACTCTAGATAAGATAGTTATTAGCTCATCCCCAGCAGAGTCACCATTTCTATTGGTTTTTATTTAATTCCTAACCTTATCTCATGAAATATTATATGATTTAGCCACTTTCAATATTCATCTATCATGAGGGGCTGGCCAACACATAGGCGAAAGTTACAATAAATTTCCCTTTGCACTTTAGGCTCTACAAAACCTGGGAGGGGAATCCTTGATAGTATTTAATAAGATCCTATGCCAATTTATTAAAAATACTGAAATAGCAGATATGTTCTATGCAGAATTACTTGAGGATTATGTAGAATATGAAGACCTAGATTAAATCATTCAAGCTTTTAACAACCCTCAAACCAAAGAACAAAGTAGAACATTGTTTTAAAAAACACTTGCAATTAATATGAAGATTGAAAAGTATTTGGGTTAGTCTAATTTCATGGAACTGAAGACAACACACAGAAAGAATAGACAGGTGCCTTAACCTAGGGGTACAGAGTCAAAATGAAATATAACTAAAAAGTTGGTAACAACATTCAATCTTGAACATCAAAGAGCTTTATAACATTGCATTACAATATTATACTCAAAATTCCTGATCAGTTGTACTTACAATAACCTCATATTCATTCACACAAGTTTATCTTCTCATCAAGGCAAATTTAACTTATTCTTTGAACAAGAGCCTAAATCAGAAAGATACATCCACAAGGAATTTCATGGAGACAAAAGTGAATAATCTTTGATTCATTCATTTCATACTTGTATAAACCATACATTAGGTGACAATAAGTATCAAAAATTTGCTATATTGATCCAATAAATGTCGGTACTATCAAACAACCTTACAGAAATATGTAGTTCAAATCTAGAAAACCCAAGTAACAACAAAAAATTCTATATTCTATGTCTCTCTACACATTTTTTCATAAGATCAACAACCATATGCAAGTGGCCCTGAATTCCTTTTTATAACCCAAAGGAGAAACAAGCCTCAGGCCACTCACATGCATCCTACCCCATAATGATATTCAAAAACAATTACAATGGAAAGGACCACATCAACCTACAAGATAGGCACACCACTTGGGACAAAAATAGTTACCACACAAAGGAGAAGATACCATGCCTACCAAAAAGCACATTGCTGCCCAATGACCAAATGTTCCATCCATCACGACACCCATATTCCAATAACGTGGGGCTCAACACCACAAAAATTAAAGGAAAAACACATCCCACTATGTCAAGAAGCACGTTCAAATCTCAAAATGGAGAGGACAACTATAGACCATATTGGACACAAAGCTTAATCAGTAAATTTCTCAAGCCACACACCATATTCTTCCTTTGATGGCCACCTGACCTCATATAACTTTTGTACCTTAGAGTTTTGCAATTTAAACCAAGCATCCATAATAGCTCTAGCTTCTTTTACAAACAAATCCAAAGTCACCTCCATTTTGAATAATTTATCAATAGAATTATTCAATTCTGTGAACTCAGGGTCTCCATCTTTAAAAATGAAAGCAGACATCTTAGGGACAATGCCTCCAAACTTAGCCTTCCAACTGTTGAAGTCTTTAAGTTCCTATGCCTTATTCAAAATGCTAGGCACTCCATCTTTTTCAATATCCCTAAACATCTTCATCTTGCTATTAAATTATAGGTCCAGCTTACTTTGAAAAGCAAAAATGTCATTTAACAAGCCAGTAGCCTTAATCATCAAAGACAAGTTATTTGATTCCTCATAATCACTTCCCATACACTATAATATTTCTGTGAGAGCTCCAACTCTCACACTCCACTTACTCCATATATTTTGGAAGTTATCCTAAATGGCAGTATGCTTCTTGAATGCCTCATGAATATCCTTGTAAACTTTCTAGACATTATCTAACCTATGAAGGATACAAGATATCCTATGGCCTAGGACATCATCAATAATATCAATTACTACCTTCTTCACTTCATCCTTTGTCTTCTGCTCATTATCTTTGGCCAATTTTAGTTCCTCCTTTAATCCTTTAATTCTCAGAGATAAAGTATCTCTATCTTGGGTAGACAAGTCACCTCTAGAAGGAGTGGATGGAACAACCTCTATTGCAAGGAATTAGTTTTCTCCTGAGGGAGATAAGCTCTCAATTTAATATATTCACCCTAGAACAAGTTAAATTTATCCAACAGTTGATCATACTTATCCTGCATTATCTCTGTAGTATCAACATTGAGCATTGCAGCATGTACAGTGAGTTTAGATGCATGTGTAGGGGTAACTTCTGATACTCTTCTTATAATAACCTCCCCTATAATATCTACCACTGACCTGACCACTCTTGGTTTGCCCATGTTAGGAGCCATAGACTATAAGCTGAGTTGAACACCCTTTTGTCAAACTTCTCTTCAGAAACAAGAGACTTTTCATCATTTTTATAGCATCAAAAACAATGGTAGATGAAAGATTCCAACCAAGTAATAAAATAATATTACTCCTTTTAACCAATAGCCTACCCTCAGGAGGTGTAATCAATGCAATTTGATTTTGAATCTTCTCTTCCTCCTGCCTCACAACCTCTTCATGCAATGAGGGGTCAACTCCCTCCTTTACCTTTTCAAGTCACTCATATATCTCCTTGTCCCTGACCTAAAAAACAAATTCCCTAAACTCCTTTGTCTGTACAAATGATTCATCATTATTAAACTCTCTACAAGCCATTATGCTAACATCATCATTAGCCTCATCAACTTCCTCATTATAAGTGGTGGCAACAATCCCAGCGTAGTCTGCGGCTACTTCAAACTTTCCTGCTTTGATTCCCACAGGCTCGAGCACGTGAATGATGTGCATATAGAATGATGAGGATATAATCTGATAATCATTTATATGGCCTTAAACACACTAGAATGCCATTAATGGTAGAGTGATGGCTTGCATGAGTGAGATGGAAAGACTAGTAAATAGCCGTTTCTGGTTCAAAACATAGTCATAGATGAAAATACCTTAAGCTACAATTGACGGCTATCGCAACACTCGCACGTATCACCCTTTACTTTGAAGCTTTATGACACCAAATGCGATGTGAAAAAGCTTGGTGATGAGTAGAGGAGATGCCACATATGTCACCCCTTTTGATGCTCCATTACTGCCAACTTAATGTAATAGCCATTGCATGTCACATTTCATCACATTTCTCTTTCAAGTAATTTGTGATGCGAAGACATGCTGCAGTGAGCAGATATGGAGACACATGGCACCAACCTGGACTCTCATCACAAATCATCATTTCTCTTCTCCTTCACCAAATACAAACTACGATACAACAACCAGGCACGATGAACCATAGAGTAAACACCTATCCTAAGAAATACACCATTGGACATCATATTTTGGGATGAAGTGTTAGATGAGCAAATGCGATGCAAAGGATTTGTGTGATGGAGGACTTAAGTTATAATATATGCACACATGAGAAAAAGGTTGTTTTAAAAGAGGGCCGCGCTAGGTATCATGACAAAGAGGAGAAACTTTAGAACATGTCCCACACTAGACCTAGGATAAAACTAATTAACTCATTGAATCAATCTTTTGGTAAAAAAATTCAAGGCGCGGGCTACAAGTGACAACGCTAGATAAAAGGGGACCTGTTAAGAGTATGAGTGTGTATGCATAAGTTATCACTAACCAACCAAGAAACATGCTCATCTGGTCAACAAGGGCAAAGGAAAGGATACCCAATGACTAGAGACTAGGGTTTTGATATGGCTCACAAGATTGAATAAGCCTTAAATACTTGTTCCACAAGGACCCTCACCCATACAAATCAAGCAGAGGCATAGAGAGAGAAAATCCACATAGAAGACCACAAGATTTTACAAGTACTACCAGGCATACCAACATCATAGCGTGTCAAGACACATTGAAAGGTTACAGAAACTTAAAGATAGTAACAATCAGAAAAATTATTCTCATAGTCTCCTTGGGACCCAAAATAGTTCCCACAATATTCTATGTCATTGATGCCAGTTTTAGAACAGACAACTGAGAGGGGGGGTGAATCATTTGTCCCAAAACTTTCTGTTCTTTAAACACTTAAATCCTTCTTGTAATTCAGCAGCATAATAAATTAATCATGGAAGCACAATGCAATAATTCAAGAGCAGAGATGTATTAACACATATGACACCAAGATTTTAACGTGGAAAACCCGGTTAAGGGAAAAACCATGGGGTGACTAACCCAAGATTGTATTCTCTGTTAAAAGAATAAGAAGAAAAAAATGGCACATGCCAATTAGGGCTCACTACCCGAGCACACTGCTCACAAGAGGCCCATTGCCTACAGGAGACACACTGTCTACAAAATAATAAATATTACATACTTGAACTGAAGATTAGCATCTTCACCATGCTTGAGTTAGTTCCATTTAAGCTCAACACTTCTTATCTGCCTTTCACTCTTCTCCTCTTTACCACACTCTCATCTTCACCAAGATACTTTGAAATGACTTCACAACTCTTATTTATACAAGACACGGACTTTGGGATAATCATCAAAGTCGACACAATACATACTTTATTTTATTATAGAGCAAATACACAAATACAACTTGACTTATTACAAAAGAATTCATGTGAATCACCACACTGTCGGCCACATATATCTGGGACTTCAATCTTCTTAGAGGAACACACCAAGCTTCGCAGAATATCTTCAAGATCTTTCACAAGATGTGTAAAACATCCGGTCAGCCAAGTTTAGGAAGAACATCATCATCTGAAAGTAATTCTTCAATTACGAGCTCAATCTTCAATGCGGACCACCAACAAAAACTGGACACAATCTAGAGACCCCCACAAGCTTGCCTGAATCACCAAGAACATCCACACCACTTCTGCTTACTGAAATCATTCTCTTCTTCATCTGGAACCTCAAGAACATAGTCTGTCATCACTGTCATATTGGAATAAATGCTTGCGGACCTCTAGACCACGAACTAATTGAGTTGTCAATTCACATTGACTTCCTAAACACTCCACCAAATCTACAGAACAAGATATTACATTTTAGGATCTCACCGGACCTATTTGTGTCACTCTGTCACCTTTGAACATCTACCAGAACTAGTTTTACTATTTTTGCCATAACTTCTTCAAATCTTCATGTGGACCTCTCAAATCTTTACTGAATCACCTTTAGACACATATCTCCTTTGATCTTCATCTTAGCTGGGATCTTCACTTCATAGAGCTTCATTGTCTTCACTGTTCTTCTCTGGTTCTAATAGGACTAATTTTCTCAATATCCTCAGCACACAACTCATCCAATCCTTGACATCAATGCAACAGGAGTATGTTGATATCAATGATAACACCGGTTAGGTCCATACTTGCAACAATCCCCCCCTTTGTCATTGATGGCAACATATGATGTGAAAATCTATTTTAACCATCAAGACAAGTACTTCTCCTCACTGACTGACATAACTCCCCCTATCAACAACCATTCACATGTCTTCTCTTCCTTTACTGCTCCCCCTTTGATTAGCAACCACTTTTTGTTTTTCACATGTCTTCTCTCCCCCTTTGACATCAATGGCAAAGGGCACATACTTGCATCACTCAAAATCATACAGACTACTCCCCCTGAGTAGCAGGTTCCTCTCATCAATCTGGACCACAAGATATGACTGTGAGATCCACCGGATTGATGCACATTAGTGCATCTTAATTTAGAACCGGAGGGGTAATAACCCCTAACTTTTCCTTGAGATACTCAAAAGAGTCCTTAGGTAGTGGTTTAGTAAAAATGTCTACAATATGATCCTTGGAGGGCACAAACTCCAATCTGACTTCATTCTTGTTCACCTGCTCTCTCAAAAAGTGAAACTTGTTGGATATATGTTTTGTCTTTGAATGCAACATTGAATTTTTTGATATATTTATTGCACTTGAATTATCACAGAAGATTGTGATAGGTTCCTCATACTCCACTCTGATGTCTCTTAGCATTTGCTTCATCCACAATACTTGAGTGCAACTACCTACTACTGCAATATATTCTACTTCTACAGTGGACAGAGATATTGCCTCTTGTTTCTTGCTCAGCCAAGAAACCAATCTTTTCCCTAAAAAGAATGCTCCACCCTTGGTACTCTTCCAGTCATCCACATCTCCTGGCCAATCTGCATCTATATATGCATGAAGAGAGAAATCATGATCTCTAGGATACCATAAACCATACTCAAATGTTCCTTTTAGATATCTAAGACTCCTCTTGATTGCCATGACATGAGACTCTCTAGGATTAGCTTGGAATCTGGCAACAAGACCAACATCATTCATAATGTCAGGTCTAGTTTGAGTAAGATACAGTAGTCCTCCAATCATTGACCTGTACTTTTTCTGATCAGCCTTAGGAGAGTTATCATCTTTGCTCAGTTTACATCTAGTTGCCATGGGAGTATTCATTGGTTTTGAGTCTTCCATCCCAAATTTCTTCAACAATTCTTTCACATATTTGGTCTGTGAAATGAAGATTCCTTTCTTTGTTTGAGTGATTTGTAGACCCAACAAGAAATTCATTTCCCCAAACATGGACATCTCAAATTCACTTTTCATTTGATTTTCAAAAGTTTTTGCACATACTATCTCTTCCTCCAAAAATGATATCATCAACAAATACTTCAACAATCAAGATATTTTCATGATCAATTTTGAAGTACAAGTTACTGTAAACAGTACTTTTGTTGAAACCAATCATCAAAAGATGCTTATCCAGTCTTTCATACTAGGCTCTTGGGGCTTGTTTGAGTCCATATAGTGCTTTCTTCAACTTGCAGACCAATCTGGCTTTGTTTCTAACTACTTCACCATCTTCATTCAGTTTATTCTAAAAGATCCATTTGGTTCCAATCACATTTTTGTTTCTAGGTCTGGGAACAAGATCCCAAGTGTGATTTTTCTCAATCTGCATCAACTCTTCCTTCATTGCTTTAGTCTAGCTTTCATCATTGCATGCTTCACTTATAGTATTTGGTTCAATCTTTGAAATCAGACAATACTTTTCTGAGTCTTGAGCAATCTTTCTTGTTGTTTGAACACCTTTGCTTTTATCACCTATGATTTGGTCTTCAGAATGATTCAGTCTTACATATCTAGGAGTTTTGGGTATTTCTTGCACTTCTATTTCTTGGATAGGCTCATTCAAACTTATCTCTTCTTCCTATATTTTAGGATTCTTTGGATTAGTCTGGATCTGAATTTCAGAAGGGGCTTGAACTTCTTGGACCAAAACATCATTATGATCATCTTCTTCATATACATAAAACCTTAAGGGTTTTTCAATGCCTTCATCAACCTTCACATTTGTACTTTCTATAATCTTTCTCAATTTCTTGTTATAACACCCGTATGCTTTGCTTTGAGTAGAATAGCCCAAGAATATTCTTTCATCACTTCTAGCATCAAATTTGCCAAGGTCTTCATCTCTTTTAATGTAACATTTTCTACCAAAGACTCTGAAGTACTTCACAATGGGAGTGATGCCAAACCAAAGTTCATAAGGGGTCTTACCGGTATTGCTTCTGATTTGTACTCGATTAAGAGTATAGATAGCAGTGCTTACAGCTTCTCTCCAGTAGATCTTAGGAACATTTTCTACCATCATCATGGTTCTAGATGCTTCCTGGATGGTCTGGTTCTTTCTCTCCACTACTCCATTATGTTGTGGAGTCCTTGGAGCAGATAACTATCTTTTTATCCCATGTTTCTCATAGAATTCTATGAACTCTCCGGATGTGAATTCTCCACCTCTATCAAACCTAAGACATTTTATGTTTAATCCAGTTTCATTCTCTACCATAGCCTTGAATATTTTAAATTTCTCAAGAGCCTCAGATTTCTCTTTTAGAAAAATCACCCACATCATCCGGGAATGGTCATCAAGTAATAACATGAAATATCTATCACCTTGCAAACTCTTGATTCTTGCCGGTCCACATAGATTAGTATGTATTAAGTCCAACAATCCAGTAGAAGATTGTTCCTTACTTTTGAATGTGACTCTGCTCTGCTTACCCAACTGACATTGTTTGCACAAACTATTAGTAGGTTTAACCAGTCTTGGAAGATCTCTTATAGCTTGAGTGTTGCTTATCTTGATGATATTATCAAAATTCACATGACACATTCTCCTATGCCACAACCAACTCTGATCAATTTGAACAAATAAACAACTTTTGCCAGTGCCAACTAAGTGGAAGATGTTACCTTTTGTTTGAGTACCAGATGCAATCTCTGTTCTAGAACTTTCAAAGATCTTACATTTTCCATTTTTGAATCAGAGATCATAGCCTTTGTCCACCAACTATCCAACACTGAGAAGATTGTGCTTCATACCTTCAACATATAGTACATCATTAGTTTTGTTCTTTCCATCAAAAGAAATAGTTCCTCTACCTCTAATTCTGCCAGCAGAATTATCACCAAATTTTACAACTCCTTCATATCTTTCCAAATCTATGAACTTATTTTTGTCACTAGTCATATGGTGGGAGCATCCACTGTTAATGACCCAATCATCCTTTTCTTCAACTTGGGCAGCCAGAGCTCTTTCTATCATTTTATGATCAACAGATTTAGAGGGCATTGAATCTTCTTCCTTGATGGCAATAAACACCTAGTCACTTCCGAATTTGTTTCCTGTTTTTGATTCATCATCTATTACTCCATCATCATCATCTTCATGAACATAGTAACATTTCTTTTGGAATCTTGATCTGTTTGGATTTTCCCTTGAAAATCTTTCCAGGCACCTTGAGGCAAAATGACCAATCTTGTTGCAGTTGAAACATTTGAAGGACAATTTTCCTTCATACTTACCAGATCCTCTTGGCAGTCTTTTTGCAATAAGGGCTTCAAGTTGAGCAGCTTCTGCTTCATCTTCTTCCAGATCTTTTCTTTCTTTTTCATACCATGATAGTTTCTTTGAGGAGTTCTCCCCTGGATCATACCTTTGTTTGCCTTTTACAGAGGCACTAGCTTTGAATGCAGATTCAGTCTTGGGGGGTGCATCTCCAAACTCGGCCAATTCAAATACAGCTAATTTTCCAACCAATTGATCTCTTGTGATACTTGAAAAAGATCTAAATTCTTCAATAGCAACAACCTTGTGTTTGTAAGTAGGAGGTAGGGATCTGAGAACTTTGGCAACAATCTCATCTTCATCCAAGATTCCACCAGCACACCTAATGCCACAAACAAGCTCATTTACTTTGGGCATAAATGTAGTGATATTCTCATCTTCATTCATCTTTAGGTTTTTGAATTTTCCTTTCAAACTTTGTAGCTTGGCACATTTAAACATATTTATCTCCTTCATGTAGAACTTGTAGTTTTTCCCAAATCTCATATGCAGTTTTTAAATCTATAACATTTGTTAGCTCTAAATCAGATAAGGCACTTAATAAAGCTTCTTTAGCCAGAAGATTGTCTTCAGCATCTTTGATTTCATCTACAGTTGTCGGACCATTCTTTGGAGGAACATACTTCTTTGAAGTTATGGTCCAATATTGCATTCCCATACATTGCAAGTGACATTCCATGCGGCTTTTCCAAAGAGTGTAATTGGTTCCATCAAACCTTGGACTATCCTTCTTGTAGGAAGACATCTTGGATCTCCTCAAGCGGTTAAGCTCTTTTAGAGGAACTTAGCTCTGATACCAATTGTTAGTTTTAGAATAGAAAACTGAGAGGGGGGGTGAATCAATTATCCCAAAACTTTCTATTCTTTAAACACTTAAATCCTTCTTGTAATTCAATAGCATAATAAATTAATCATGGAAGCACAATGCAATAATTCAAGAGCAGAGACGTATTAACACATATGACACCAAGATTTTAATGTGGAAAATTCGGTTAAGGGAAAACCCATGGGGTGACTAACCCAAGATTGTATTCTCTATTAAAAGAATAAGAAGAATAAAATGGCACATGCCAATTAGGGCTCACTACCCGAGCACACTGCTCACAAGAGGCCCATTGCCTACAGGAGACACACTGTCTACAGAATAATAAATATTACATACTTGAACTGAAGATTAGCATCTTCACCATGCTTGAGTCAATTCCATTTAAGCTCAACACTTTTGCTCTGCCTTTTGCTCTTTCCTCTCTACCACACTCTCATCTTCGCCAAGATACTTTGAAATGACTTCACAACTCTTATTTATACAAGACATTGACTTTGGGATAATCATCAAAGTTGGCACAATACATACTTTATTTTATTACAGAGCAAATACATAAATACAACTTGATTTATTACAAAAGACTTCATGCAAATCACCACACTGTTGGCCACATATATCTGGGACTTCAATCTTCTTAGAGGAACACACTAAGCTTCGTAGAATATCTTCAAGATCATCCGCAAGATGTGTAAAACATCCGGTCGGCCAAGTTTAGAAAGAACATCATCATCCAGAATTAATTCTTCAATTATGAGCTCAATCTTCAATGTGGACCACCAACACGAGCTGGACACAATCTAGAGACTCCCACAAACTTGCCTGAATCACCAAGAACATCCACACCACTTCTGCTTACTGAAATCATTCTCTTCTTCATCCAAAACCTCAAGAACACAGTCTGTCATCACTGTCATATTGGAATAAATGCTTGCGGACCTCCAGACCATGAACCAATTGAGTTGTCAATTCACATTGACTTCCTAAATAGTCCAACAAATCCGCAGAACAAGATATTACATTTTCAGATCTCATCGGACCTATTTGTGTCACTCTGTCACCTCTGAACATCTGCCAGAACCGGTTTTACTCATATGGCCATAACTTCTTCAAATATTCATGCAGACCTCTCAAATATTTATTGAATTACCTTTAGACACATATCTACAAACCCTTTGATTCGCATCCTCTGATCTTCATCTTAGCTAGGATCTTCACTTCATAGAGCTTCACTGTCTTCACTGTTCTTCTTTGTTTCTGATAGGACTAATTTTCTTAATATCCTCAACACACAACTCATCCAATCCTTGACATCAATGCAATAGGAGTATGTTGACATCAATGACAACACCGTTTAGGCCCATACTTGCAACAATTGATAAGGATATAGGTTATAACTTGTTGTTGGGGAGACCATGGATTTAAAGGATGAAAGCAATGCCTTCCACATTGTTTCAAGAGGTTTAGTTCTTGCACCTTGGAAATATATATGTTAAGATGGGAGATTGTGAACCATTCAACATGGTCAAGATAGATGCAACCACGAATAAGATAGGCATCCCTATTGACTACGAGTTGTCAATGAATAAAATTACCATGCCAAACCTAATCTCTTGGTCAATATGCATGAAGAAGATAGAACATCTTAGTGAGACAGTGAACAACATAGAAGTGAGAACATTCGACAAGGGAGAGTCATCAAAGAAAAAATATGTGGTTCTAAAGGAAACAATGACCAAGATTATGGAGTTATTAAAAAGAGACGGGCCCATACAATTTCCCTTAGATGTATGCACTATCAATGTATTCTTTGATGTTGAGCAAGAAAGGACTAATCCAACTATCTCGATAAAGCAAAGTATAGGCAAATTTCCTCCAATAACGAAGTGGCCTATGTTCGAAGAAAAAATTTAGACTACAATGATACATATAAGAGAGGTGGATCCAGTTGTCTTCTCTGATATTGAAGAAGAAACACCAGAAAGATACACTCCTCTAACATCACCAAGAGAGATGTCATCAAGCGAATTAGATATGCCTCTAACTCAAGAAGTGAGTGATTCTTATGTATCAGTTTCACCTCCTAAAGAAAATTATATGCCTTGGGCACCCCCAACGTGGGTGGAAGCTACTAATCAAGAGAAAGCTTATTTAGTTGACAAAGAATCCACAAATTCTCTAGAAGCTTCATCTTGAGATTTTGTAGCTCCAAATACCTAAGAACTTTATTCTACCTCAACCTTGATACAATCTAATGATACATGGGAAGCACCATAGGTTCAAATCAAAATAATTGAGAGGTTTCTTGATGAAGATGAAGTTAGTGAGGGAGAGTTTTGTATAGAGTGCAAATTGTAAATAACCATAGGAGTATAAGACCCTACTACTCTTGAACTACCAGATAAGTACATAGGATACTCCATGGATTTACGACCATAGCCAAATGGAAAGATGAGCATAATTTTTGTCCCCCACAGAATCAAAGGGAGCCTTAGACTTCGTTCAAACTATTTCAATTCTTACAAAGTTTCTAGGAACATGTGAAGTCAAAATTTATATGCAAGATGAATTTGACTTACTCATGGATTTATTGAACTACAAAGGAGTTCTATATTGGACCCCTTCTCATCATTAAGCTTACAAGTCATTATCCTACCCTAGTTTACCTTGAAAAATCATAGAATTAAATCCATGAGAACAAGAGAATCCCTTAGGACCTCACAAAATAGGAGAAATTGTCCCCATGAAGTGTAGCACCAAGAATAAGAAGCATAGAAGAAAAATAAAGTTTTGAGAAGACTGGAAAGGTCCCTACATGATTAAGGAAGATGTAAAAAATGGTGCTTATATTTTGTGCACAATGGAGGGTGAGGAATTTGGTGAAATGGTTAATGCCTTTCACCTAAAAAATATTGTCTAAAAACCCTAAAAATCACAAAAATCTAAAAAAAATCAAATAACTCAAAAAAATCTATAAAAAGCATAAAAATCCCAAAAAACAAAATATGCATTTTTATTATGTCCACCTTGCATCCATGAGTAACTTTCTCTTGTTCAATTTTTGCCCTAGTAAGAAGTTTAAGGTTGCTTAGGTATAAGTCATACCTCTAAGCCTTTGAGATTCCCTAAAACCATCTTTACCATCAGTCATTCCCCCTTTACATTTACCACCAAATTTAAACTAAAGTCAAGCTCTTTAGCCTTATACTGATCTTGGTCTTAACGAATCTTGATGTCAAGTCTAAGCGAAGTCAATACCTCAAGCCTACAATACCCAATAGAATCTTGCAAATAAGACCTTCCCCATTCCTCCTTAGAAAAAGGGAAATTCAACTAGATAGTGAAATCTCTTGGTGGCACTCAACCCCTTATCTTTCCTATCCAAAAATGTTAGGGGAATCATAATTCCATAGGAAGCAATCAAAAAAATAAGAGTGTAAAAAGAGAGAGATAATAGAAAAATCAAAAGCAAAAAAAAGATAGATACAAAAATATATAAAATACAAAAATGAGAGAATCAAGAAAAGATACTACAAAACATAAAAAAAGAGAGCAAAAAAAATTAAAATAAAGGATTGTTGATGTCCATACTCTCAAGTGGAGATAAGTCTAAGATCAAATTTATGAGGGTGGCATCTATCAAAGAAAATTAAAAAGAGAGGTACAAAGCACACACATGCTCTAGTTGGGTAAAGCCAAGAGTCTAATTATCTTTAGGATCACCTTCTTCTTTGGAGCCTTTCATTTACCCTAGGTTTATCTTGTTGGTCATCTCTAATCTAATTCTAGAAGGTACAAATAAAATTTGTTACTTTTCTAAGTTGAAAGCTCGTCAAAATTCTTTGTCTAGATAAGGATTAGTGTTTAGCCTTTTGCAAAGCTAAATTTTGGATGTGTTCCATCTTCCTCCCATTCCCATTTGAGTGCTTAGTAAAATCCCATCCCAAGGTTAGTAGGTCTCCTTATTCCAAGTCAACTTGCAATCCCCTAGGTCAAAAATCCCACTTAAGAGAAGTCACAATGTTTGTTCCACTTGCATGCATCATGTCATAAAGAGAAAATCAAAGCAATAACTCATGGAATTACATGGGAATAGGAATTTGTGTTACATTTGTACCCACATGTGTTCTTTCATCCCTACACTTTGTGTTACATCTTATACATTTGAAAAAGAGACCAAAAACATTACATAATCATTTTGTTTTCATCCATATGAGAGAAAATAAGAGTCCTAAACTATATTTGTGCACAAAAGATAAAAAAGGTATGATATATCAACCACAATCATGAATTGAACTTGAATGAAGTCATTGTTAGCTACCGTTGCACCAAAAGATCGACTTATTAATGCCCGATACAACCACTCGACTTAACAAGCATGGGAGGTGGTTAAGCCCTTGTCGCAAACCACCGCAGCACAGCGCTGAACAAGGAGACCAAGGGTCACACCTTGCAACAACCCCCCTAGTGCAAGTGCAGGGTTTGAACCCATGACCTCAGCTCTAATACCAATTGTTGGCTGCCGTTGCACCAAAAGATCGACCTATTAATGCCTGATACAACCACTTGACTTAACAAGCACGGGAGGTGGTTAAGCCCTTGTCGCAAACCACTACAGCGCAACGCTGAACAAGGAGACCAATGGTCACACCTTGCAACAGTCATCATAGTGCATGTAAAAAGTTTGAGTTTGTAAAACCTCACTATTAGAGTTCTAAGGGCTAAACCAAGTGCACTCAAGCATGTGAGTCTCCTCATGCAAGGGGGAAAAATCAAAACTCAAGCCTAAGGACTTCAAGGATGATTCTGACCAATAGAACTCCTAGGGCTCTTGCTTTGATGTCTCCTCTGACTATCCACTACCTTAGATGCTCTATAAGTCCTGTGAGAATAGGAAGACATCTGACTAGGAATTTGTGAATGAGATGGGCCTGTTGTTTGAGCCTGTGAAGATTTCCGCTGAACCCCAAGGTTAGACATCTCTTGAAGTAAGGCAATCTCATCTTCAAGCACACTCATCCTAGCTCTTTGAAAAGCAAATTCTTTACCTGTATGATAAGTGGGAGCTAGGATATCCGTATGACGACCCACTAAAGAGGGAAAGTGAGCATCAATAAGGAGAGTCTTTCTTGATTAACTAGTAAAAGAGAGCAACACATCTAAGGAAGCATTGAAAAAGAGTTCCCTCCATCCATTCATTATACCTATGAGAAGACAATGAAGAGACAATAATCCAAGGGTTATTTCATGCCATTACTTCAAAGTGATCAAGAGAAACAAGGAAAGGAGGAAGTTAGTAAAGTACTCACGAGGATTGCCTGGCTACCAAGAGGGGTCATTATGTCTCATGTCCTCCTTTGAAAACTCTACAAATTGAGTATGCACATGTCTAGGTGGAGTTGTATCCAAGGCACTACCTCCTTCTAATATATGAGAATCTTTGCATCTCCTTCATCGCATTCCTCTTCGTTAGAATCATAATCTTCATCCATGTAATCATCAATCTCTTCCTTAATAGTAACAAGTCTTCGAGATTGAGATACCTTCACCTTCTTATGACTAATCTCACAAACTAGTCTAGTGATTGGGACCCTAGATACTAGTGAAACCCAAAGAAGTGCCCTATATTGAGCATTGACCATCTCCTACATAGATCTATAGCAAGTGGACTGTACTAGGGGAAAATCCTCCATAAATTTCTCTCCAAATTTCTAAAGAACTCGGGTGACATGATGAGCCTCAACTAAGCCATTCCTATTAGTCAACTGGATCACCTCTCAATAATAATCAAGTACCACTCTATCACCTAGCCACAACCACTCCATGTTAACATAAGGGTCAAAAGTAAAATCAAAATCTATGAGTGCAGCCACAACATGGTTAGTAGAATCATAAGGACCAAGGAATCCCCATCACATGGATCTTGATAATATGGGATTTGAAAAAGGCACAACTCTATGAAATGAAACAATGTGCTCAAGAATCCAAGTCATGATAAGTGAAGGATGACTAAACGCAAGAGCACTTCATCATGAAATATTGTACAAGTCTTGATACACCATGGAAATAATGTCAATCCCCCAAGAAAAAATGAACCTCGCTCAAGTCTTTGAATAATTGGTGCCCAGCACTACCTGAGCATGTTAGACCCCATATCTCTTGATAAACAAGAAGTGATCCATCTAATGAAAACCTTTTGCAAAGGCAAAATTGCAAGGCTAGGAACTAAGGTAAGTTGAACACCAAGACAATCTTTAGGATGGCTAACTCCCACGAGGGCATCCCAAGATAATATTTTTGGGAGTGACATGGAAAGCATTACAAAATAAAAAGATTATCTTTCCTGTCCACATCCATGAACATGCCTAACTGCCATGAGGGAAGCACAAGATAATCTTTTCACTATGAGGGAGCATAAGTCAATCACCTTTAACAGGGACTCCCAAAATATGGTAAATATCATACAAAGTAATCGTCCATTCTCCAAATACTTGAGGAAACTGGAATGTGTTTCATTTAGCATCCCATTATGTTAAGATATCACAACATATGCAAGAAGAGGGATGTACAATAGGAACACAAGTTATCTTGTCCAAACCCATATTCTTAAAGATGACACAATCTTTAGTGGATAAGACTCAAGGGACTTTGTGAACCAAAATTGCTCATGACTTGCATTCCACCTAATGTGCATCTCCTTTTAAGCACAAAAGAAATGACATATTAGATAGTTGGCAGTTCAGAAAATCTCAACAAAATCATAAAACATTCAGAATTTCCACAAAAAGTAATAGATCAACTATAAAATTGTAATAAATGAAGAAGTTAGTATAAAAAAGTAGAGAACAATGAGTAACAAAAGTATCAGACTGTTTGAAATTTCATCTAGAAAACTTTTGGCCAGGTCACCCCTTTTACCAAGGCTGATATCTAGGGGTGACCCAAAGTGGCAGAATGAATCTCTAGGGGTGACTTTCCCTAGTGAAATGGGAAACCCTATCCCACACCCTAGCATGATAAAAAAATGCTTAGAAAATAATGAAAATGACAAGATTTTGACAAACAAAAACTCACCAAATGACATGAGGCCAAAATGTAGACCACTAAAATGAACAAACTAAGAAAATAATAGGTTCACTGCAATAAATCAACAAGAGAAAATTTAGGTTTGAAAAAGGGGGTTTTCTCATTCCTCATACTTGATGAACAGTAGGGGATCTTAGTGGCAATAGTAACAATCTCCTTTTTGAACTCTCTCCATCACCGTTTGGCCACTTTACCTTTAGATTCACTTCTTCCTTCTTCTCATAGATTAGTTTGTATTAGGTGTTTGGTTTTATTTTACTTTGGTAATACTTTCCATATCCTCATTTTGTATGCATCCCATCTTATAGGTCCTCATGATGAAGTGAAATGACTCAAGTATATTCAAAACTCATGCGTCAATGGTATGTCTTCTCATTTCTATTACAACAATTTATTTAGTTCTAATACATCATGAAGTCAAACTAATGATTATTATTTTAGTAATAAATGTGGGACAATGACAATAGGTAAAGTCTAGTTTGGGAATGGTACCTACCCATCATGCAGACTACCATCCTTGATGGGGTAAATATGTAAGTACAAAAAAGACACACAGGTCTACATGGTGGCCTCGAGGATGAGCTATACTCCTAATCACGTACATGTATAAGTGTGAATATATACATAAGTCTCAGAAATATTCCTCTTGGTGACGTGTCTTTATTTGTTTTTCATTTTGATTGTGCTTTTCTAACCTCCAAGCTAACCTTCTATGGTCCTGCACACCTTCTAGCTTGCTTTTTGACCAATGTTCGATGGATCTTTCCTGTTGCTTTCTAGCCTCGATAACCTCACTAATCCACTTCACAAGAGGGTAAATTCATATTCTCTAGGGTAATTTGCATCATTTCATCCCCTTACAATCATCCAATTGACCTCCCCATCCATTTTGTAACCTTAAATTTCCTATCTTACCTTTTCTTTTTGGGTCAACCCCTATCACTTTAGGATCTCCTTGGGTGACCTTGCAATTGAAAAAAGATTTCAAGGGGTGACTTACCATAGTAAAAGGGGTGACCCACTCTGCAAAGCTCTTATGGCTAGTTTCAGGGCTTCAAAACTATCCTTGGACCTTCTAGATCATTCTTCATCCCAGAAACTTCTTGTGCAAAACCTACTCTGCGGGTCTCCCCTATGCCTTTAGGATATCCCTAGGTGACCTAGCATGTTAAGAAAGATCTCCATTGGAAACTTGACCTACTAAAATGGATGACCCACTTCCTAAAAGGGGCAACCTTGTCATCTTTTAACATGCATGTTTTCTTCCAATTCTAGCCAAATTTGCTCTAAATTGAGTCTTGATTACGTGATTGTTCTTCTCTAACTAATTGCTAACTCCCCCTAACCGATTCAAAACTCCCAATCAAGCCAATCTCATCTCATAATCAATCTTTGTTATCTTTCAATCATTCAAGTGTTACCTTCATTTCTCCTCCTATGATCTCCTCTGCAACTAGTGTTCACTCTCAATTAGAGTTAGATCACTCCCCAATCTATTTTTGTTAACTCCTCAATCACCACCACCTTTGGTGTTGATTTTATACCTATAAATATCCCCCTCCTCTATGCATTTGGAGAAGAAAATTCAGTATTGCATCTCTGCTCTTGCTTTTTGAATATAGTTGTCTCCATAGAATTTTCATGCTTATGTAAGATTGCATGTGCTTTTTGATTTTGCAATAGCTTCAATAGCTCAATCCATAGTGCTTCATTAGCATTATTTTCTCAATTATTTTCATCAAAGCTTCAAAGCTTCGTTTGACTTCATTTGCTCCCATCTTCATTCCTGTCACCAAGGGGAGGACCCCACTACTACAGAGGAAGAGAGGGTTTCCACAAGGACTTCTGAGGGCTCAAGCTAGTCATTGATGTCTTCTTCATACTATGTTCTTCATGCTTTTTAAAGTAGTAATTATATCACATCTTTTTCTTGAAAAGTAAATCATTTATTTTCCTTTTCTTGATAGGTTGTTTATTTGCTTTCATAGATTAGCATTGCATTTGATTTGATTTGATTAGCCTTGTTTTCATTGACTAGATTATATTTACTTTCATAGTTATTCATAATTTCAATTCATTAGATTAGATTCAAAAATCGTTCTACAAAATCTCCAAAAAACATGGATTATCTTGAATTTAAAAAACTCATATAGATTGCATTCATATTTTAATTACTAGTGTTACCTTTTGATTCACCCTTATTCAATTTTTTTTTTCATAATCCTTCCCTAAGCAAATAGTCAATTTACCGTTTTCCTTTATCTATTAATATGTTTACTCCTTAAGTTGGCTTTTTGTTATTAAAGAGCATCCACCTGTCGTCTTTATGTACAAGATAATTTATAGTCTTGAACCTTCGAAATTGAACCTTTTTCAAAATTTGATGGTTCATGGGTTCAAAGGTTCGCCATTCAATGTTCTTAGAAAGGTTGCTTACCCTTGGTCTCTCGTGCAACACAATTTGTATCTTTGAACCTCCCGATTGAACCTCATATTGGAGTTCAAAGGTTCAAAGGTTCAATGGTTCTTCATAAAATGTTCCGTATTAAGTGTACCTATGTGTCAAGTCTTGTTTATTCCCTAAAACCTTCTTTGAGTCAAAATTTGCGGGAGATTAAAATAAAAAAATCAATCGGAGGGAAATATTTTCAGAACATCTTATGAAGTGAAAAGTTTTAACTTTTAGAGGTTAAGGGTAATGATTACACATCAAGGTTGTGTGTGGGAATTACTTGCAATTAATGCATGTGTCAGAATTTACGTCTTATCAAGTAAATTCAGCATGAATTAATTGATTCAGTGATTATTTGACCGGATTTTATGCCTTTTATCAAAGAAGGAATGGGCCAATTTTAGCAGTAAAACATACAGTGTGATACGAAAGGGGAACAATACTGGAGGTAAAGGACTTTCTTGCCCAATTTGACAGTGAATTCAGACCTATTAAAGGTGAGTTTCAACTTTTCTCATAGCTGTTGCTATTTCTTTGTTGGAAAAAAGAGTTATTTTGAGTTTTTGGTACTGTAAAAGCAGTTCAAGCATTTTATGTTCTATTTATCCAAACTGTAGTCATGAAAGTTGCCTATCTAGGGTTCGAGCACGGTCCTAGCCTTGTTTGTTCTCTACCTGAATATGGGGATACCTTTTTAGCTCAGTATGATTTAAAGGATTTTAAGGAAAGAGCTAAAAATCCTTCGTCTACTCCTATGATGGAAAGGATTGTGGAAAGTGGTCTAATTGAAGCTGCAGCTTTTCCTACGGTGGTGCAATTCCTTGAGTTAGTCCTTGAATGTATGATAAAATATAACCCTCAAGGTAGATGTATTAGAGTTGCCAATGGAGATGTGTTGTTGCCTGTTAATAGAAAAACCTTAATGGCCGTAATGAAGATCCCACCCAAGGAGCCATACTCGAATCTTGACATTACTTCCTCTTATAGTTATTTCTCATTGAAAAAGGCAAATTACAAAAGTGTAATTGCAAGGAATTGGCTGGTAAAGTTTCAAAAGGGAGGTTCAAGGCTGCCCAGATCATTATCGAGGGAACATATGATACTAAAAGTAAAAGATATCATTGTGTTGTTACACAGATTAAAGGGTAGATCTCAAGCGTTCTATTAGGAGGATTGGATGTATTTCTTTATTCAAGTGATTCTTCAAGGAGAACAATATCTAGATTGGGCAGAAATCATAGCAGAATGTTTACATCAGGGTTTGAGTAACTATCTAGGAAATAAAAACTTTTATATGTCTTCATATCTCTTCTACTACCTAGCGTCTACAAGGGAGTATGGAGGGTTACCCCATGTATCCTTAGTTGAAGATATCAAAATTTATGATTATTATTCTCATTTCAAATGCAGAAGTGTTATGAAAATTATGGAAGGGTTAATGATGTTTTCACTGGCAGGATGGTTTATCTATTAACAGGCAATGTTAATAAAAGGATGTCTGATGAAGCCATGTAGTTAATCAACATTTATGGCAGCTACTTCATTCAATTTCCCAAATTCACTTACATCAGGGTTGGAGGTTTTGAAGGTGAACCTGTGAAACTGCCCAGATATGTCTTTGATCGCTTTGTGTTAATTGAAGTATGTAGGCAGTTAGCATATATTGATAAGAAATTCTCAACGAAAAGGGTCAGGTATCTCTTTTCCTATTGAACTTGGTCACTATTCATGTCAATCAGTTTCTGATGCTTTAAATCTAGAGGTGGATCTAAAGAAGTTTAATTTTCAGTATTATAATGCTAGACTTAAGTTTGATAGAAAGGGCTTTGCCAGAGACAATTTGGATTTTGGAGAGGGATTTTCACACATTCCCCAAATAGAGGACTACTGGGAAGATTGTCCAGACGAATTTGAAGTTAGAAAAAGGCTTTGGTGTAGATTTTCCCTAGGGCAAATAGTCACCCTTAACCTAAAAATGAATATTACTGGTATAACAGATGATGAGGAACAACTGATTGATTCTCAGTTTGAATAAGTAAAGCAGCTGCCTATTCTAGAAGTTGATTGGAATAGAGATGAAGAGGACTGGATTGAAGTTAAAACCCTCCCTGTCATAAGAAGAATTGAAAAGTGGCTAAGAGAAAAGAGATTGTGAAAAATTCAGAATGAAGATTCTCAACAGTGTGCACCCATTGATGAATCACAATCCCCTATAAGCTCTTCTAATTGGCTTATTAATATTTGTGATGTAGGTACTCCAAAGTCAAAAATTAAAAAGGGTTCTACCACCAAAAAGTCTAAGAAAACCCTTGTGACCAGTCTGCCTACTTGCACCACCAGGCCAAGAACTCAAAGTAGGAAGAAGAAGAAAATTTTAGAAATAATAGTTGTAGACCTAAATGCTAAAGAAGATTCGGAAGGAATGATGAGTGATCAAGGGCTTGGTTCATCAATGGCAGAAGAAACCAATATGGACCAACAAGTAGAGATCACTTTGAATTCTACCAATCTAATGATATTGCCCAATGCACCTTCTAAACAGCTTACTCCTGATAAAGACATTTCAGTCACTACGCCTCGATGGTTAGAGAGTTCAATTAATGATAAAAGGAAAATAGTTCCATTTTCTTTACCACTAGAAGATATGGTTAGCAAATGTCTGGGAAAGGCTCCAAAATCTAAAAAGTTGAAAACCACTTCCAGGGTAGACATTGATCCCAATACAGGAAATTGGAGTGTGAAGATAGCTCAACCAATAACTAATGAGGAAGTCTAGAACCCCACAGTCCAAGACTTTACAGTAGAAAGAATAGACCTTGGAATTGCATCGTGAGCTGTAGACGTACACCATCTCGAGGCGTCTACTAAAAAGATAGTAAATCACACATGGAAAGATGAAAAGGATAAGAGGGAGCTTAAGCAAGAATTACGGTCAATGGAAGAATACATTGATGCCATTCACAATCTAGATCCTTAGCCCATCTCTCAATTACCTCTATCTTTTGATCCAAAGTCTCCTGTTAATCAAAAAATGCTTGATCAGATACATAGAAATAAGATGGTGACTAAAGTGTTTGGTGACTGGCTAGATGGAATCATCCAAAAAGGTACTAAGTATATTAATGATTTGAAAGGTATATATGATGAAACCATAGCTACTGTTGAAGATTTAAAAATATAGAATGCATTGTGGGAAAAGGATGAAGCGAAATGGATGAGTGTGATAAATTAGATGATTGAAATTTAGAAGTATGGAGTGACTAAGTTTCTATCAGAAAATAATGTAACAAACCTGAATGACAATATGCTATATGTAAGTAGAAGAAATATTGAATGGAGAAACTCAGTGTCAAAACAAGGATGAATAGAGTTTACAAAGCTAATTAAGGAGATAACTGAGTTTACTCAATCTCTGCATCATGATTTAGAATGTATTGATGTAAAGTACTTAAAAGATGATGGCAAGCCAGAGAAAGATGTTGACACTGTTATACTATCCTTCAAAGAGAAAATCAGCTTTGTCAAAGAAAATGATAATCTAATAATTGATAATTTCTCCTGAATATCAAAAGTGGAATCGCTACTTCACCTTTGCATTGATGCACTTCCAGAACATGCAGAAAAAGTAGCTAGCATTTAAAAAGAAAAGGATGTTTGGAAGGCACGAGTTAAGCATATTGGCATCCCTAACCTACCAATGATTCAGGAGTTTGTTACTACATACAAGGAATGGAAGACACAATGTGTCTCTTTGGCAGAACAGAGCAAATCTAGAGTTTCCAACGTGCTATCCCAGTCGTGATCTTGTTCATATGATCTTTTTATTCAGTTATTCAGTTCAGAATTATGTTTGAAAACTCTTTTTTTTAATCAATTTCAAAAAATAAATCCTGCTAAGGGTCAGAGTTTGTTTAACTCTGGGTTTAAATAATAGTTATAAGGGCAAGCTATATATATGTTTGGTTAAAACTAAAAGGAGATATAGATAAGGAATAGAAACAAATTTTTTTGCTGAACTTTGCATTTACAATGTATGTGATGTTTTTCTCAATATATTTTCATCTATGAAGGAAAGGAAGAAATGATTACTATAGACTTAAATCTATGTGTTTAAGTGCATGAAATCGAGTTTCTGTGAGAGCTCTTCTTTTTATGTGGTAATTATTCTTTTGCTGGAAGACTCATCACATATGTTTTATCATTTATTGGTTCACAAGAATTTAGTGATACATATACATATATATATATTTGATTATTGTTGAAGATGGAATTTGTGCGTTCTGTCACTGAATGATTTCATAGGAAAGAAAGGATATCACATTCATAACATGGTGATGTGTGAATGTTATTCTACCTTAAATGCTTTCTGGTTAAAAGTGTATTCAAATGCTAGAATAGTTCAAATTCATTGAAGATTTAAAAGGGAGCTGTACCTTAATTCAAAGGGGAATTATTTATGATAGTTCACCCAATTGTTGTTTAACTTATTTGCTCTGAAAAAGAAAGGGTTATAGAGTCAAAATAAAATATTATTCGATCAAGACAAATCTGTTAACCAATAACTAGATAATTAGATGACATTTTAAATTGGGAAAAAGGAACCAAAATTGTTTTGCATACATCTAGATTGCATTCATAAAAACCACAAAAAACATTAGGAAAACTTAGAGAAAAACAAGAACAACCCCTTAATCTCATCATGATGTAAACATAGTTAAAATAAAACATTGAAACAAAGAGAAACACTCAGTTCCATCATGAGGTAAAATCAACTCAACTCAATGTATTAAACAACAATGACGTGAAACACAATGCTTCCCCTAATTCCAAGCAATCAGTGTGCCCAAGAATTATGTGTAAGAGTTGGTTAGATAGGAGCCACCCAAGATCTAGGACTTCATGAAAGCACAAGAGAGATACTATGAGAGAATAATATTATTCTATCAATGAATGCAAAATTGTTCATCATATGTTTTTACAATTTACATGAAGAGCCTTGCGTATAAAGACAAGGATGTGAGCTAAGATGTTGTAGTCATGTGACAAGTGTCTTAATCCTATGACATGTGACAACTATAGCACATGTGTAGGATAAGACAACTATAAGAAAACTAGAAACAACTAGCAACAACTAGACACAACTAGAAACAACTAGAAACATCTAGTAGACTCACTAAGTCAACTTAACATGTGAATTATGTGTGAGAATATTATTTAACTAATAAATAGTTAAATAATATGAATTATCCTCACACAAGGGAAACTAGATAGGAAATATCCTTATTCACACTAACACCCCCCCTTAAGTGCAACTTAGGGAGTAGCTGACTAAAACAAAGATGGATGGGTCCCGACTACTAGGCCATGTTAGGTACCCATGTACAAACAAGTCTCAAGTGGAGTAAAGGAGAAGACCTCATGGGAAAAAACTCCTCTCCAAAAGTGAGAATGCATAAAAACATGTACAAGTGATGGAATGATGGAAGAATCAAGACCACCCATCACAAATATACAATCAATAACCCCCCCATAAGAGGGAAAGAATGAGACAAGATATCCCCCCATAATGAAGTAGCTCCTATTCCAATGGTGAATGCTCAAAGAAGAAGACCAAATAGGATCCAAAACCTGCAAACAACATTCCTCCCCTTGGGAAGAAACCAATCCACTGGTGCATGTCAAAGAAACTTCAACTCCAAAACAAGAGATGAGGGAAGAAGTCTCATGAAATATGATGTCTTTGAAAACTACTCATGTGTCTCCATGTCGATGTCAAATGATACCACAATCAATTTAGGATTCTCAGGCCCCACTGATGAAAGTGATAATCCAGGATCTAGTGGAAACTGAAAATCATCAAGTTCCAAAGACAATGATGGGGTGACAACAGTTGTGTTATAACTATCATCAAAAAGGAGAGATAACCCCTCAAATGTGTCCTCCAATCTAAAAAGACAAGAAGTATCCTCCTGAAATGAAGCAATGAACTCTAAAGAAGAAGGAGGTGGAGAAGATGGAAGTGTAGCACATGTCTCATGAATGGATGAAGAGGCAAGAATACTAAGGTTCAAGTGACCAAAATTCTCCTCTAAAATATGATTCACACAAGGAGTGTGAATGTCATCCAATAAATCTGAATCATCATCAGGAGAGAAACCATAAAAGGTGTATAAACGAGATGCATGATCAACCACCCCAGTAGCAATAATCTCTGTGCTCTCCAAATCTCTGATAATAACCAAATTAGGAGTGAACTCCATTGTCTTCCATGTACCACTATGAGTAATTTGATATATGGAAAGAATATTATTGGTCAAAGAAGGCACACAAAGTACATCATTGAAAGTACCTTCACCAATATCAATGGTTCCCTTCCTAATTACATTCATATATGTATTATTACCCATCAAGATAGGTGGCATCTCACATGGCTCAAATGAAGAAAATATATCCTTGGAAGAAGCCATATGATGAGAAGCACCTTAATCAAGAAGTCATTTACCTGATGTAGAACTTGTACTTACACAAAATACTTTACCTTTATGTTTTGGTTCCTTAGCTTTCCTTGCATGACTTGATTCAGAAGGTTCTGGCTGTGTAGATGTTGAAGGAGTAGAAGAAAAATCAGATAATGAAAGTTTTTTTTTTGAACAAGTTGCATCAACATGCCAATCTATTTCTTAAAACAATTAATGTTCATCATGCCCTGATTTCTTACAATAACCACATGTAGGCTTCTCCTTCTTAGGTGATTTTTGTGCTTGATCTATTTCTGGATTTTTCTTAGCTTTCTTTTGTTTCTTGTCAGAAGAAATTGGCACTTTCTATTCCTTAGGTTGTCCAACCACCAAAGCATGAGTCTATGATGGCTTAATGATACCCATAGAAATAAGCTTCTGTTGCTCATGCATCAGCATATCTGAAAAGGATGAAAATGAAGGCATAGTGAAAGTAGTTCCCATAGTTAATCTATGAGTGTGAAAGCTAGAAACAAAAGCTGCATAATCAGGACAAAGTTTATTCAACACATTATAGATCAACTGAATGTCCTTTTTCTCAATACCACATGCTTTACATTGTGTTGTTAGATCATTAACCTTAGTTATGTAATCATGGATGTTGCTAAAGTTCTTAGGATCAAGGCTCATCAATTCATTATCAATTTGATAGCCTTTAACTTCATCTGTTGTACCATACAATGTTTACAATTTATCCCAAGCATCATGTGAATTTGTACATGCCTCAATATGAAACAAGAGATCTAGGGAAATGAAACTATGAAGACATCCAAGATCTTTTGTATGCTTTATCATCCATTTTATCTTTTCCTTATCATCTGTGGGTTCAGGTATTTTGTTTTCAACATATAGAGAATGTCCAAGATCCATTAGGGCATTCTATGCATGTTGACTCCAAGTTGCATAGTTATAAGGTGTTAACAATGGAACCCTTGATTTATCCATTATGTAGAGGAAAAGAAGAGCACGAGCAGATATATCAAAGCACAAACTCAATCAACACTGTAATTGAAGCCCCCCAAACTAGAATAAGCACCAATTTTAATTTTTTTTCCAATCAATGAGTGACATGTACCCAAAGTGCCTCAAACTAAAAATTTCATGTTTAAAGAAAAATATAGAAAAAAGGCATGGATAGAACTATAGAGTACATAAATACGTTTCCAACGCCTATAAAAAGTTGAAATTCTAATAAGTGGGGGAAAGTTGTGAGCTCGGGAATGAAAAATGCAAGATCTGTCTTCAAACAGATGTATCTAGTACCTATAGTAGAATCTCTAAAAAATACCTACACCAATGCAAAGTACTCGGAACCAACTTTCTGATGATATCTTATTTCCTAATTTTTGATATCATGGAAAAAAGTTATAGCTCCTGAAAAAAATCGCCCTAATAGGGCTAGAAGGGGGCCAAAGGGGGCCCTAGCGCTAACGTCATTGTTGATGCAGTGATGATGTTAGCAGTTTTGAATGGAATATTCCTTTGACCACCAAAATATGTCACCAGGTATGCAAAACCACTTGCTATTTTATAAAACCACCTTTTTTCGCCAAAAACCGTTGTTCTGATTGTTGAAACTGCTAATGTACAACGAGAAACCGCCTCTAAGAAGATACCACGGGCTATTGGTGGGCAGTTGAAATATATTGCGGGTGGTTGAAATATACCAACTGATAGAAGGTTTCCACCAGTTGCTAACCATGTCAATGCCGATGGATTAAACTAGATGCCCGCTAATGGATCCACTGGGAGGTTGCCTTAACTGCTGGTGGCTTGTTTTTTACGATCGCTGTAATTTTTTTTGACAATTGGATATTTGGAGATCTATGAAGGTTTTAAAGGACTGTGGATTTACAAAGAAAAGGCTAAAGCCTATTTATTAAAGGGGTCTGTGGGGGGGGTTTACCCCTCCACGTGACCCTTTGAAGGGCGGAGCTGGCGGGGGTATCCCCAGCCACACAAGCACAGGGGCCCGCAGGGCCTGCAGCCTACGTCAGAGCCTTATGGCTTTGTAGGGTCTACAATACCCTAATTTTTGTTGCGGGTATGAGGCCCTGCCACGCAGGGTATCCGGAACCCTTAATTTTTTTTTATTTAAAAAAAACTACATATTACAAACAATAGAAAAAAACCTTTAACCGTAGAACTTTAATTTACCCGGTGAATAAAAGATTTGATTGACGGATCGCTGATGCAGGAACTAACATAGTGATTCCATAGAGATTCTCTTGTGCATGGAATGTGCATGCAGAATATTCTATAGAATATTTTGTACGAACAATTGTAAACAAATTTTGCCTTTCGCTACGACTTTGTCTGATTTGGGAAAATTAACAGTCGATCTATAGGTTTTCAAGCCTCTTGAGTGCGATGGCAGGGTTGATTTTTTCCCAAACTACTCCAAAATTGTAGCTACCTCTTGGATCAGGTAACCACTCAGATTGAAAACCTCATAGATTTGGCCTTCGGTGCCCAATCTGGACAAAACAAAAGGTGATATCAACTATCTCAAACCTCCTAAACACAATGGTGTGCTTAGATTTGCAGCAACATGCTCCAAAATGAACCTACAATATAAGGCATAAAGAGTAAACCCTCACAAATCTGGTATTTCCATCAAGTCTTTCTGATTCTCCAGGTCATCATTCGATGCAAGAGAAGAGCATACTCAACTATCAAGATCCACGATGAATTTGCATTCAAGTCTCTCAATACTTTAGCTAACAAGAAGAGTTCCACCTAGAGAGCTCTGATACCATGTAAGAGTTGGCTAGATAGGAGCCACCCAAGATCTATGATTTCATGAGAGCACAAGAGAGACAATATGAGAGAATAATACTATTCTATAAATGAATGCAAAATTGTTCATCATATGTTGTTACAATGTACATGAAGAGCCTTGCTTATAAAGATAAGGATGTGAGCTAAGATGTTGTAGTCATGTGACAAGCGTCTTAATCCTATGACATGTGACAACTATATCACATGTGTAGGATAAGACAACTATAAGACAACTATCAACAACTAGCAAAAACTAGACACAACTAGAAACATCTAGTAGACGCATTAAGTCAACTTAACATGTGAATTATGTGTGAGAATATTATTTAACTAATAAATAGTTAAATAATATGAATTATCCTCACACAAGGGAAACTAGATAGGAAATATCCCTATTCACACTAACATTAGGGAAGATTGGATTCAATCCATCCTTGACGAGATTTCTGCCATCCAATTCATCAACAAACAAGAGAGGAACAAGAGCATCAACAATGCATCATAGACTAATAAAAATTGATACAAAAGGCAATCCAAAATGAAGAAAGGAGATAGGAGCATCTCCAAACCATCATCGAACAAAAAAAACTTCATGCTAGGCTCAAGAGGCTCAGGACTAGTGACCCCTTGGGTCATACAAGTATCACTACAACAACTACAATCAAATGTCTCCTTAGAAATAATCATCAAAACACACACCTAGCACATAACCTGACCTCAATTTGTGATGTTCTGATCCCTCAAGAATGAGAACATAACAACCCTCTAGTCCTACCTCCACTTGACAGGCTCTTACCACGTGAGCGAGAGTGACTAGGAGGCTACCCTTAGCAAGGAGAATGGTTCATGTGTCGCGTTGGAGTGTGACTCACCCACAAATTGTCTGGGTCACATTCTATACAACACAGTTACTGAAGCATCATTCAAAACCAAAAATAATGGAACTGTGGACAATTCATAATGTTGATCATGAAGCAATATTGGATACTCTAAAGGTAAGAGATGACCCCTCAGGTATTCTTGACTAGCATATAAACTTCTAGATGGGACAGGTATGACAATATTCATCTTAGTGAGATTCTTGTTTTTTCCAACTTTTTGTAAATATTTTATTGAAAATCTTGTTTCTTTAATTATAATGTATGCTTTTGACTATCCAAGTCTATGAATGAGGTTATCTACCATGGCATCCCAGATGCTGGGTACAAATTTTAGTGTGCATTTGTGTTCAAAAACATTTTTATGTTCACATTTTGTTAATATTTTTCTTTCTAGCATTTTGTGTACTAATTTCTATTTTAAAGAGAGTTTATTTTTTAGTTTGAGACCAAAGAGTAGGTTTAAGAATCATTTTGGTTTTAAATATTCCCTAACATCACCCTCATATAATGTTTTGTACATCTTATGTACTCTTGATAGGAATTTTACCAATTCATAATTCCTATGATGACCTACTAATCATGTGTCATAATGTTCTTATAATAACCAACATGTGCTAGTATAATAGTTTGAATACACACGCAATCTATCCTAGATGATCTGTGACAACAATTTATTGTTGATAAGGTTACTTTTAAACCTCATATGTCTATTACCAATGAACTTATGCATGAAAATCATCAATAATGTGTATCATAATATTCAAGGGTGATTTGATAGTGTTTTGTATGTGATAGTTCCTTGCTGCCAGTGTTTAAGCCATTTATGAATGTATTGTGTAGTTCTTTGATAAATGTACCTAAGATTTGAGTTGATTATGACTTTTATTTGTTGCTTTTAATTAGTTATTCCTTGAAACAATTTGTAAAACTATTTCAAAGTGTATTTGAACAAATCTTTTTGATGCATCATATGGGATTTTATCATCTAGTTATGGATTATTAAAGAATGTTTAGTTATGAATGTTTCTAGTATTTGGGAATATATTCCAAGGGTGATTATACAACCAAACTTTTGAGATTCCAAATGCATACCTAATTATCCATATAAGGGCTTACATATGTGTTAGTATTTGAAATCTAAAGTTAGACTTAGTTGTACCCATGTGATAAAGGCACAAGCCTATGGAAAAAAATCATTCTATCTCATTCATACACACCTTAACTTCTACATTAGCTTAGTGTAGTTTTAGAATTTTAATTATATAGAGTAAATAGTTCTATGACTTGTGCCTATTGAAATGCACAAGACAACTAAGAGGGGAGGGGGGGTGAATCAGTTGTAACCAAAACTTAACTCCTTATAAGCATGAACACATCAACCACTTAATCACTATTAATATGATTTATCCATGAAAGCATGAAATCAGAAACTTAAGCACATTCACACATTCAACACATTCAACACCAGATTTTTTACGTGGAAAACCCAATGAGGGAAAAACCATGGCGAGGATTAACTCACAATATAAATGATATATCAAAATTTACAACAAGGCTCA
Organism: Cunninghamia lanceolata; assembly: GCA_027924645.1. Lineage (NCBI taxonomy): Eukaryota > Viridiplantae > Streptophyta > Pinopsida > Cupressales > Cupressaceae > Cunninghamia > Cunninghamia lanceolata. Next base: position 10,047,578 of record BSBN01001038.1, on the reverse strand, counting down.
CTGCCTTAGGGCTCATTGCCCAAAATGCTCATTGCAAAAAGAAGGGGCTCACTGCTAGAAGTAGAAGAAGATAGAAGAAGATAGTTACAATGAGAACGGATGTCACAGCAATCAGGGATCCACCACAAACTCAACTGAATCTTTTGCAACCTCTCTACATCAAAATATATTCGTTTCTGCTCACATTCTCACTCACAAACTCATCTGGACCACACCTATGACAAATGATGCTTCTCATGCAGCCATTTTGTCTATCTCAACAACTTCGCTAGATTTCTCAATCGTCTAATTCATATTTATACATTCACAGTCTTGGAAACAATCTTCAAGGTCGGCACAAATAATAAACTTAGCCAATATTCAATTTAGGTCTGTACCTAAACATTCCCATGGTGGAAAGGAATGAATGTGGACCACACCACACCTTAGCTAGGACTCAAATGTAGTCTCCCATGCAACAACATGTTACCACAAACTTCAAAGCGTAATCGCAAGTAGTGAAAAAAATAGGTTGGCCAAAACTGGTGTTAACACTAAGACCTTTAGGAACACGCTTCATCCACGATCCAAATCACTCTTTGTGGACCAATCAAAAAGTAGGAACATGATCTAGAGACATCCACAAGCACATTACAATCACCAAGAACTTCTGCACAACCCCCAAACATTTTATCCAAAAGATTCTTCAAACCAGAGCACTTAAACATTACTGCCAGCCACTGTCATAAAGGAAAGATTGCTTGCCAAGAACCAAATCATAAACCACTTAAATTGAAGGCACATAACATCATTCCAAACTTAATCTCAGAACCACTAACTATAAAACTTAAATGCGGAGAGATGCGAAGCAGAATACATTCTCCCTGTCACCGTTGAATACTCAAAAGAACAATTTTTACTTTGGTGAACAAAACTCACTCAAATCTTCACACAGAGGCTCAAACTTGAAACATAGAAACTACAGACATCCCTTAACATAACTTTCAAACTACAGACAAATATATTTACTCTATAGGATATGCAGAGCAAAACACTGCATTGTTCTGTGAGATAGAATAGTTCTGCAATTATGCTGACTTCTCAAACACTTGCTCAAACTCATTCAAATAACTTCCTTAGATGCTGACCTTAGGTGTTGACATCAATGACAACACTTATTTCTCATATTTGCAATAGTTCCAAAATATAAGTGAGTCCCTACTTGATTCATCCTCAAGGAACTATGTTTATTAGACACCCTACCACCATGCATAAGATCGTGTACAATAAATGTGTGCTAGATCTTAAGGGAACATTTGATTGCCACACTTTAGGTAGATTATGTATTGTGGATTCAAATTGCATATGTAGTAGGATAAGTTAAGGGGATCCATATAAGGGATATAATATCATAACCCTAAATTTTGATGTAGTAAGTTTCAAAATGTCAATACTTTTCATATTCTAAATTAATATCATATTATCAAATTATTTGGTGTGTTTTCTAGTACTAACTTGGTAGGTCTAGCCTTAGAGGTTACATCACATTAAATTTAATATGAAACGTATAATCTACATTTAGTTATATCCTAATAAAGATTATTGATGTATTCAATATTTTTGGACTTCATTTCTAATTAATATGTGTAGATATAATATATGTTGATTGATGTGGGGTTAATTATTATTGTCCTATACTTAATTAGGGTGTAGTGGTACAAACAACTAATCAATTTACAAGGGTACTCTATCATAGGGAAAAATAGTGTTGGTCATAAGTTGAGATGTCATGTATTTTTTTCTCATTAGATGTTATTATCTCATGGGATTGCTTGTGTTTTCTATTTCATGTTGACACAATGTATGATTTATTTATGGTGGAATAAGGAAGATAAGAGAAGAGGTTGAACATAGAGAATAAAGATGGGGTGAAAGAATAAAAAGGTGTAGGATTTTGGTTGAAAGGTATAAATGTGTATATGAAAACATAAAATCAAGTTCCTATGAATAGAGAAGAAGCTTTGTTTGGTGGGACTATGACTAGAGTTGCTTAGCTAGAGCATTACATGTGTATGACAATAAAGAATATGATTGCCCTATGAGGGATGGTGTCATTTTAAACAATCAAAAGCATTCCCAAGTGTATGATTGTTATGAGGTGATGGATGAATTTACCCCTTTATGACCTAGTCCCTTATATTTATGATTGTCCTCTCTATTGTTTTTGATATTGGTAAGTTACAAACAAGGGCGTAGATCCCTATTATAAAAGCCCCATGGGCAGCAAAACAGGCCAGCAACCATGAATAGCAAAAAAGCAACAAACTAATAGAAGATTAATAGTATAATAAGAGAACCAATACCAAAAACAACAATAAGCCCAGAACCTATTTAAGCAGATCATTCCAGTCTTCCTTAAGAAGCTCTAGAAGTTCCTCCTTGCCCACAATTTTTCCATCCTTGTTAGCCTGACCATCATGAGCATCCTATAGAATTGTCAACATTGTTGCAGCATGGTGTATCATCTTCAAGCATACGGTTTCCAGAACCTTTACCTTATTTTCCATAGAGAGAAGTCTCCTCTTGACATCAACCACCTCCTTATTAACCTGTCCTCTCTATTGGTATAATAGTTTTATGACAACTTATTCATCATTTTGTTCTTATTTCTACCCTTATTTCTATCCTCTTTGTTGTTATAACTGTGCTATGATTGTCATGACTGTGCAATTGTCCTAGAAACAATATTTTGTGTATTTCACACAAGGTTGGAGTGCTTAGATCTACTTATGAGCTTGGAGACAATATTTTATGTATTCTACCTAGACCATGCTTGTATTATGAGTATGATGAGGTTATTTTTCTTAACAAATTTTTTAATATATAAATGCAAGTGTTTTGGAGAATAAAGATATTGTATTCAAGGGATTAAGATCAATGGTTAAAAATGGTTAAATCATTTAGCTTTCATTTGATATAATTTCTTAGGTGACATCTAAGATAGAATTCTAAGTAGTGATTCTTAATCTTCCATCAATTTTTTTACAACAAATGTTAAGTTAGTTGTAGTTGATGTTATTTATTTTGCTTAACAATTTTTTAATATAAATGCAAGTGTATTTTACCCAAGGTTGGAGTACATAGTTCTGCTTATGAGCTTTGAAAAACCATTTTGTGTATTCTACCTAGACCATGACTATCTTATTAGTATGATGAGGCTATGATGGCTTAAGGGTATATCCATGGAAATGGGTGACCAAAAGAGGGTCAAAAGTGGTCACTTTTTTTTTGAAATCGGTAAAAAATGATCTTGGATGAGAAATTAAAGATAGCCATGCTCAAAATTTGAAGATATGACAAGAACAAGATTCATAGTGCTCAGAATCTAGTTTCTAATCTACTATTTTTTTAAATGGTGGAGATTAAGAGGTTCAAATAGGGGGAGCACACAAAGTGCTCCTATTTTTGTTAGAAAAATATAACATAGCATTTGGTGTGCTCCACCTAAAATGTTAAATTTTTAAAAGTATTTCACTGATCACTTCAACAGAAAATTAGCTAACATCACATTGTTTATGCCTAATTTTTCTACTTTTTTCTTTTTTTTTTTTATCATTGAATGCTTTTGACTAGAGCTATGAATCAGTGATGCCACAACATGGGGGATCTCATCTCCTAGCATTAACACCTGACATGAACACCTGCATTAATGCTGGAGGTTCAAACCTGCAAGCTCGTTGGCCTAGTGAAGGCCCTCCGCCTACGTGCACAACAACAGATCATGTAAGCACGTTAACCCAGTGAAGGCGCAAAGCCTGCGAGCTCTTTGGCCCAGTAGGGGTTTGAACCATCGTGGCCGCCACTACAACTGAATGGCTTAACCACCGAACCATGCCCTTCATGGTAATTCTTCTGCTAATTTTTTAATGAATATATGATTTTTCATGAATTTTCAACGTGGATACATCCTAAAAAGTAGTGCTCCCCCCTAATTTTTTTGAAAACTAATTGAAAACCATTTTTTTGAATATGTATAGAATAGAGTCTAGAACCTAAGAATGCAATTTATTTCAAATTTAGATGAACAAATAAAAAAATGACACCAAAAATACTATATGTAGGTTTTTGGCAAAAAAAGATACTAGCAAAAGAAATTGAAGATGGAAACCTTAATGTTCTTAGATTTTAGAAAAAAAAACATGGTTAGAAAGAGAATAAAAAATTGAAGTCATCTTGGTATTTTTTCATATTAACATTGAAAAATATGTAAACCTAATCGAGAGCAAACTTGAGATTTAGTTATTTTTCTATGTTTTCTTGAAAACATGTCTTTGGGCACCTTACATGTAGGCCCAACCCTTTGGCTCAGATATCCAAGCCAAAAATCTAAGCCTAAGGGTGGGATTCCAAAGCAAGGTTAAATGAAATGCATTTGCATTATAACCCTCTGTATTATAACATGCACATGTTATAAATTAAAAAAAGATGGTGTTTTCTATTTTCTTAATAAAGAAATAATGTGAGCACATTATAACACTACCACATTATGGCTCATGATTTTTGAACCATCCTGGGCCATAACATGAGCGCATTATAACATGCTCTCATTTGTCATGTTTTTATTTAAATTAATTTATGACCACTTTTAGGTCCCCCATCTTGGCGCACATACCCGCAATAGATCCACCATTACTGAGTTAAAAGTAGGTTAAAGTTTAGTTTTCTTAAAATTTTTTTGAATATAAATGCAAGTATTTTGAATAATAAAGCTATTGTATTCAAGGTCCATTGAGATCAAGAGGTTAAAGCATTTAGATTTTATTGTGCAAACATTCGATATGATTTCTAAGGTGACATCTAAGATAGAATTCTAAGTAGTGATTCTTAATCTTCCATCAAATTTTTTACAACAAATGTTAAGTTAGTTGTAGTTGATGTTGTTTATTTTGCTTAACAATTTTTTAATATAAATATAGGTGTTTTGGAGAATAAATCTATTGTATTCAAGGAATTGAGATCAAGTGGTTAAAGAATTTATCTTTCATTATGGAGACATTCAATATAATTTCTAAGGTGACACCTAAGATAAAATTCTAAGTAGTGATTCTTAATCTTCCATCAAATATTTTACAACAAATGTTAAGTTAGTTGTAGTTGATGTTTATTTTTCTTAACAATTTTTTAAATATAAATACAAGTGTTTTAGAGAAGAAAGATATCGTATTCAAGGGATTGGGATCAAGTGGTTAAAACATTTATCTTTCATCATGGAGAATTTCAATATAATTTAGATACAATTTAAAAACATCTATTACATCTAGATTTTGAGGACTTTTTGTGTATTTTTGACATTTAAGAGTTCAAAAAAAGTCTTTAATAGAGATAATTAAAAATGATTATTTCATGTTTGAACATGTAAAGATGAGAAGGTATTATCATATATTATTGAGTTGTGAATAATAGAGTCTAATAATTTCCTAATTTAATATAATATGTTGTGAATAATATGTTTTGAATAATTGAGTTGTGAATAATATGTTAGTGATTTACAAAACATTTTATTATAGAGTTAGAAATTACCTACTTTAATGATTGGCTCAAGCTTTTCTTGATTGTTCCCTACAACAAAAAAATAAGCATTGGATCTATCATGAAACATCACATTTTCCAAATCTCTTATCCCAAATGGTGGCAACGAAGATAACATGATAGTCCAATTGCTACCACAATTTCAATAATGTTAAACTGAAGAAAAAATGATCTTACAATGATTTACTAATAGACATCAACTACAATCTATTGTAGATTTTATGTGCATTGAAGATTAATCCATCGAAGGTTGGGTGACACAAAATATCTTAGGGCTCTTAAGAGACTCTCTTGGTCCAATGTAGCGCAAAAGGATTGGGAGACTTGGGGAATGAATTGAGGCATCCACTAGCATTCATTAGCCTACCCTAGCATGTTGGCATTGTTGGTTTGGTCCCATGAGGTGTAGAAGAAAAAAACATGGCTATTAGCAACTTTACACTACTATTAAATGAAGATTTTTGCAAGAATGCATCCATTATCAACATAGTCAAATGGTTTGGAGTTGATAGAAACAAAGATAGGCTATTGTAGATGATACCAACATCCACCTGTAGGTGTAAACATGACATTCCTAGGTGCCATGGATTTTGAGAATCACTACGTCAAAGTTTGAAATTTGTTTTCTCTTAGGGCTCTTAAGAGATTCCTAGTTGCCACAAACTTTGAGAACCACTCCATCAAAGTTTGATAGTTTTTTGCTCTTAAGTCTCTTTAGAGAATTTTATAGAACCATGTAGCCTGGAAGGATTGGGACACTTTGGGAAAGAAATAGAGATTCCTCTAGAAAACACTTACCAACCTCAACATGTTGGCACTATTAGTTCAGTCCCATAAGGTGAAGAATGCAAAATATGACTCATGGCACCTTTACACTAAACATCACTAAGGCATTTTCTAAGAATGCATTTGTTGTTAGCATGATCAAACAATTTTGAGTTGATGAAAATCAAGAGAGGTTATTGTGGAGGGACCTAATATCTAGTTGTAGGTCTAAATAGATCACTCCTAGGTGCCATGGACTCTGAGAATTGCTTTGTCAAAGTTTGACAATTTTCTCTTAGGTCTCTTAAAAGTCCTTGTTAGAATCATGTAACTCACAAGGATTGGGACACTTGGGGAATGAAATGGGGACTCCTCTAGTATACAACCACCTACCTTGATATGTTGGCATAGTTAGTTCAATCCCACAAGGTGAGTAACATAAAATATGGCTCTTGGCAACATTATGTTGAATGCAAATGAGGCATTTTGCAAGAATGCATCTGTTGTTGGCATGGTCAAATGGTTTGGAGTTGATGAAAACTAAGATATTTTATTTTGGAGGGACTTGACATCTAGTTGTAGGTCCAAACAAATCATTCCTAGGTGTCATGGACTTGAGTACCACTCTATCAAAGTTTGGTAGTTTTTTGCTCTTAGGTCTCTTAAGAGACTTTGCCAAAACCATATAGCCAAAAGAATTGGGACACATGGGGAATGAAATGGGGCCTCATCTAGCATACACCCACCAACCCCAATGCATTGATGTTGTCAGTTCAGTCCCACAAGTTGAAGAACACAAAACATGGCTCTTGGCAACATTATGTTGAATGCAAATGAGGCATTTTACAAGAATGCATTTGTTGTTGGCAGAGTCAAATAGTTTTGAGCTAACAAAAATTGAGAGAGGATATTATGGAGGGACCCAACATCTAGTTTTAGGTCCAAATGAATCATTCCTAGGTTCCATGAACTTCAAGAATTGCTTCATCAAAGTTTGATATTTTTTTCTCTTAGGTCTCTTTAGAGACTTTTCTAGAACGGTGTATCCTAGAAGGATTGGGACACTTGGGGAATGAAATGGGCCCTTTTATAGCATACACTCACCCACCTTGACATGTTGGCATTGTTAGTTCAGTCCCATGAGGTGAAGAATTCAAAATATGACTCACACCTTTACACTAAATGCCACTAAGGCATTTTGCAAGAATGTATTCATTGTTGGCATGGTCAAATGATTTTGAGTTAACACAAACTAGAGAGATTATTGTGGAGGGACTGGATATCTAGTTGTAGGTCCAAATAGATTATTCCTAGGTGCCATGAACTCAGAGAATCACTTCATCAAATTTTTGTAATTTTTTGCTCTTAGGTCTCTTAAGAGACTTTGTCAGAACCTTGTAGCCCAAAAGGATTGGGACACTTGGGGAATTACATGGGGCCTCTTATAGCATACACCTTCCCACCCCAGTGTGTTGGCATAATCAGTTTGGTTCCACAAGGTGAAGAACACAAAATATGACTCTTGGCACCTTTACTCTAAACACCACTGAGGCATTTTGCAAGAATGCATTCATTCTTGGCATGGTCAAATGGTCTTGAATTGATGAAATCTAAAAGAGATTATTGTGGAGGGACCAAACATCCAATTCTAGATCTAAATAGATCATTCCTAGGTGCCAAATACTTCATCAAAGTTTGATAGTTTTTTGCTCTTAGGTCTCTTAAGAGACTTTGCCAGAATTGTGTAGCCTAGAAGGACTGAGACACTTGGGGAATGAAATGAGGCCTCCTCTAGCATACATCTACCCACCCCAACAACATGTTGGCATTGTTAGTTTGGTCCCATGAGGTGTAGAATATAAAAGTTCATTCCTCTCACCTTTTCATTGGATGAAACTAAAGCATTTTGGAACATTGTGTTCCTTGGCACTGCAAGAAAATAAATTTGATTTAGCAAAAATGAGGTGGGTATTTGTAGGTGGACCTAATATCCACTTATACATGCAAACAAGACATTCCTAGGTGCCATTGTTTGAGAGAATAATCAATCCAAAGTTTGGCACCTTTTTAGTCTTAGGGCTCTTAAGAGACAGTCTCGATCCAATGTAGTCTTGAAGGACCGGGATGCTTGGCCATCAAAAAGAGACCTAGAAAACATATAGAAAGTGAAATGAGAATAAGAAAAACATGGTAAATGTATAGAAGGTAAAATGAGGATATGCAAAGCATGGAAACTGTAGATATATAATTGGTACAAATAATACAAAGATAATGATAACAACACAACACATTTTACCTTTGAACCAAGTCCACACACGATAGAATGAAGTAGATGCACCCAAATCTACTAGCTTTGTTCTCTTTGATGGGTGATTGATAGGATGAGATGTTGATTGCTCAAATCTGTAACATAACAATGGTAGACAAGATGATCTAGAATTATTTGGATAGCGTGATGATGTATGAAATGTGGATGCCAAGATCCCCCTTAAGAGTCTCTTCAAAAAGTCCCCAAATGGCTTGGGTGAGGCTTGATTTATAGGAGATGACTGATACGAATGGATGGCTAGGATTAGATTTGTTATGGATGGTTATGATTAAATGACACAAGGAGTTGTATTCATTTGACAAGTGTCTCGTGAGGGTTGAATGAGAGGGATTAAGTCAAAAGGCTTCCACCTTACAAGGATTAGAAGCTTCTAGCCATGTGGAGATAAAGACAAATGTGGAATTAAATAATAAAATTATTTAATTTTGGAAAGGGATGATGTGGAATACATTAATTAAATAAATCTTTAATTTATTTAATTAATTTAGATGAGGGAAATGTGGGAACTAATTAAATAAATATAATTTATTTAATTAATTGGTTATGAGAGGATAAATGGGATTAGTTAAATAAATATGATTTATTTAACTAATTGGGTGATAGAAAGTTTACTAGGGCAAAATGTCTCATCAGGTGTCTACATTTTACCCCTCTTTGAGATGATGTTGCGACTAAGAGAAGTAACATCATTTCAAAGAAGATAAGGTATTGATGGATTAAAAGGATGCCCCAGCCACTTGAAAGAGTGATAAGGAGGAATGGATATGGGATGAGATATGATGATAATGTTTTGGATATGATGATGCCCCCTTGAGAGGATAGGTGGGTTGGAAGAACACGAGTATACTCTTGAAATGAAATAAATGATAAATGATAGATAAGGAGATGGAGGATGTAAGATAAGAGATGGATGAAAGAGATGAATGACACGTTATGCAGCAATAAAGTGAGCAACCATATAGTTTGATATAGCACTAGACATTATGCACCAAGGTATAAAGACCAGGGTGATGATGTGTCTTGTGCACCCAACGTAATACAACCTTGTCTAGACGTATGAGGAATTAAACTCAGAGCATTAAATTCCTAATGAATAAAAGGTATGATATGACCTTAGATGCAAAGGATAATGCAAAAATCTATTTTGTCATACACAAGATATGAATATTAGCTAGAATGATATGGATTTGATACAAATGCAAGATAAAATGATAACACAAACATGCAAGCAAGCAAGCATATAGAAATGATACAAACACAAACAAGGTATCACCCTTGTCAAGTTGTAAACCAATGATTAATAGATTGATTGATTGATTTGATTGATAACAATGATGATGATTAAATTGATTGATTGATTGATTATAGTGTTGTCATTGTGGGGAATGACATATCCCTAGATCAACACAAGGATGCAAGAATGATATATCCCATTGATGATGATGATGATTGATTATTTGGTTTATGACAAGATTAGGATCAAGACCAAGGATGTGATTAGATAACTTGGCTAGATTGATTGACTAGATTTGTATGGATTAAGGATGGACTTGCATTTGAGTTTATTGTTGGATTGATTTGATTTTGATGATTTGATTGATAAGGATTAAGGATTGACTGACATTTGAGTTTATTATTTGGATTTTTGTTGGATATTTGATTTTTTTATATTTTGATTTTTTTTGTATTTTTTGAAAAAAAAATGTATTTTGAAATTTTTTGATTTTTTTGTCTTTTGTTTGGATGTGTTTATGGGATGGCATTGGATGAAAATTTGGATAGCCTTTGTGCTAGACACCAATGACAAGGGAAAACTAAGTCTAGATGCAAGGATGGAGGTAGGATTGGATGGATAAAAATGGGATGGAAGACTCATGATGGATGGGTAAAAGGACAAGTGATAATGGATGGAAGACTTGTGATAGATGGGTGGATAAAAGGATAGACTATAGTGGACAGGATGGATGTATGCATCATAAGGGAGCTAGGATGTGATCTCCAAAGACTATGTCGCATAGGAATAACATGCCCCATTCTAGGTATAATGTTAGGATTTTGCATGACAAATCTTATGACAATAGAATGATTGGATTTGGTTAAAAAGGATGAGTTATACCAAGAGATGCCCAAATATTTTGTCAACATTTTGACCCTATGTCTTTATCAAGTTCAAAAGGAGGAAGGGAGGATGAATGAATTTCATATGATAGGTATGTGAGTATAATGGCTAAGGATGATAGGATAGGATATGATAGGATGAGGTAGATAGAAAGGGAATGATAGGTTGGATATGATAGTTTGGATGAAACAACATGCCCCCAAGTGTAATTCACATAGAAGATCAACCTACACATGACGCATGTTTGCCAGGTTTTCATCATGGTACTTATCCAAGGAACCACCAAGGTGGTTTTCACCATTGGATGAAAGGATTTCTCTTTACTATTTTGATTTTTTTTTTCATGGGGGATTTAGATGGGGTAGGTGGATATGGATAAGAAGGACTTGGACAAGGATGGGGACTCAAGCATCTAGTTCCATCAAAGGTGATAGTCCCATTAGAGATGTATGTCATTGCACATGGACCATGTCAAGTCTCATTATGCTCATAGATGTTGGTAGGAGATTGCATGAGAGGAAGATGGATTAAGTAGATAGTGGATTTTGATGTGGATTATGAAGGGAAGAATAGTGGGTTATGATATGGATTATGGAAGGATAGTGGTTATGATGTGAATTATGTAGGGAAGAATAGTGGATTATGATGTGGATTATGTAAGGTTTACACAAAAGCTTGGATTATAGGGATATGATGGGTCAAGTATGTAGGATAGTGGATGACAGATGGGGAGATGAAGGTATGTGGGAATGTTGTGGAATGGAAAGGAACCAAGACCAACGGTTGCGCACACCACGATAAACATTAAAGCTTATGATTTTGAGGAGGTGTAGAAAGCAATGAACATGTGGTCTTAGGGGATGGTCAATTTATGAATTTAGGAACCCACATAGACTTAGTATTTTTATGATTTTTGCATTGTGTGTGGGATGAAGGAATTTTAGATTTATGGATGGAATGGGATTTTTGGATGGAATATGATTGTTGGGATTTTTGAGATGTAGATGCTTCATTTGACTTACTTTCTTTTTTCTTAGGAACCCAAACCATTTTACTTTTGGACTTTTCTTGTGGAGGTGTGGGCTTGGGTAGCCTTTTGGATGGATTTTTCTTTGACTCTTTGCATTTATGCCCTAAGGCATGAGGATTTTTATGATTTTTGGATTTATAAGTATAAGCATCCAAATTCTTATTTTTGAATTCCATACAATTGGTTGAAGCTTCATGTTTAGACGATGTGTGCATTTGTTGATCATGATTGGGATTTAAGGATGGGGATATTAGGCATTCAGAGAATTAATGGTAGAGTGGATGGGGGGATATTAGGAGTTAGAAGTAGTGGAGGTAAAGTGGATGGTGGAAGGTGTATGGTCACATGCTTTTGGGATTGGTAGGATAATGGAGGAGGGATGAAAACATATGTTGTGAGGGTATGATGTGGTTTGTGATGGAAAGGGGTGGATTTAGGAGGCATGGAGGAAGTACCAACATATTTAGATTGTTTTCCTTGGGGTATATATCCAAGGCCATACAAATGTGGAGGGACTTTGACATGGATGGGCTCCAAAATGCCTTGTTCACGAAGGCCTAAGCCTTTACCTTAATAATTCATTTTTTAGAGTATGCAATGGACAATGGGATTATGTGTGTTTTGGTCACTAGATGCGAGCTCATTATTTGATGGGAAAGATGAGGTGGTAGGCAATGGTTGTTTTCCTAAGGAGGAACACATGAATGAAGGTAGTAAGACCAAGGGGGTATGAAGGATTTGCAACATGGTCGATGTTGGATGACAAAGGATCATTAGAATCTTGATTATCATTATGCTCATTAAGATCCAATCTATTGTTTGATCATCCATGTGTACTTGGGAGCCAAGTGTCTTATCAAAGGAAGTGGATTTTTGTAGATCATGGATAGGACTAGGTGGAGGATGGATAGGTGTAGTTAGGATTATAGATAGGATCAATATGCTCATGGATAGGCTCTTCATCATAAATAGTATCTCAATCATAAATAAGGTATTGGTTGTGGATGGGTTGAATGGAAGTACTTTGATCTTGATTTGTATTAGGGGCTAATATTTCCACATGCTTTAGATTAGACTCTTGATATAACTCTTGGTTTATTTGAATGGAAGTGGAAGTGGGAGACTCTTGGATGGACTTGATAGGCTCTAGATGCTCAACAAGATATGGGTATAATGTATCTTGAATTAGACTCATGGTGGGAGACTCTTCAATAGGCTCGATGGGTTGTGGACTACATGATGTATTTGAAGGATTAGACACAGTGTTGGAAGACTCTTTAATAGGCTCAAGGATAGGTGTTTGATGACATGGAGATGGTTTATTCCTTGCTAATAGCAATTGGATTACATCTTTCATAAGTGTATGGGTGGATGAATAATAAGGGTGGATGGGGGTGACACATGGGATTGGGATGATTTGGTATACTTACCCATTCTATGTTTGAGCATCATTTTGTTGACAATTAGGATAAATATAGGGCAATCGTCTGTCTTATGACCTTTGATCCTATGGTATGCACAATAGTCATTTTCATTGTACCCAAGGGAATTCAATGCACTTTCCACATATGGTGTGATTTCAGGAAGTTTGATGAGTTTTCTTTTAAGCATCCATTGTAAAAGTATCTCAGCATCATCTTTTGGTGGAATATTAGAGGAACATGGAAATGAAGGTAATAAAGGACTTGATGGATTAGAAGTTTGATGGACCAATGGACTAGGAGTGGGAGTACATGGTAATGTTGTGATAGGACTAGTAGGCTCTTGGATTGGCATTTGATTAGATGGTGATGGGGGGTACTCATAGGATGCATAAGCTAGAGTGGTGTTCCCCTTGTCAAAGGTACCATGAGGACTTAAAGACACTTGATCTTTGTGCATAGGGTAACTTAGACTTGCATGTTCTTATTGTGAAGGCACTTGATAGTCTTGTGAATGGATTTGGTGGTGCAGTGAAATGGTGGGATATATAGGTGGAGGATCTTGCGAGATGGATTGATATGGATGTTCTTTGGATGTGAATTGATATGGATATTGGTTGATATTGGAAGAAGTGGGATAGGTTGATGTAGGATGGACATGATATGTGGATGAATTGGATTGGTTTGATGTGAAGGGGGATGACATATATGATTGAGGTGGAAGTTGTTGATGTTGAATGGGTGATGGTATAGTGGATGATGTGTTAAATGAAGGTTGTGGTTGTGTTTGTTGAATGGATAAGAGTTGTATTTGTGTTTGTTGAATTTGGGATTGGTAGGTGGCTATGAGTTGTTGGATTTGGGATAGGGGTTGTTGTATTTGGGCTTGTTGGTGAAGTTGTTGGATGATGGCTTGTAGTTGTTGTACGATTTTTTGGTCTAGGAGTTGTGATTGTTGTTGCGTTTATTGAAATTGTTGATGTTGTGGTGGAGTAGTGACTTGATTTTTTCCATATAACCTCTTAAGTTCATCAAACATTCTTTGGGTACCATAAGGATCATCCTCATAGTTCTTGTTTTTTAGTGTCCTAACCATTTTGACAAGTGATGATGAAGAATGGAATGTGACAAGGATTATGTGGATGAAATGGGATTATGATTAGGATAATGAGATGGATAAAATTGATTGGATGACTATGATGGAGTGATTGAGATGATGGTGATTGGATGATTGGTATGATATATGGATGAATATGATTGGATAAGTGATTAGGATGGTGGTGATTGGGTGATTTGGAATGATGCCCCCTTGAGATGAAAGGTGGGGGTGAAAGACACGGGTAGACTCTCAAAATGAATTGGTGTGGATAATGATTATGATGATGTGGATATGACAAGTAGGATGGTTAGATAACTAGGATGCATGAATGGGATAATTAGGGTTTGGATTATGATGAAGATGACTTGGCTTAGGATGGATGTTATGACAAGGATGGTGATGATGATATTGAATGTGTTAATTGATATCTCGACTTTGGCAATTTGCAAACCCAATATTTCACATGTAGATGCATGAATCACACACAAGACACAATGGCAAGTTTGTATTTCAAGATTGATTGTTATGATTACGAAGGCACTTGAAGACACATCAAAAATCCTAACATTAATCAAGTGGGTGTGGCCAATAGGTCTTAATCTAGGATGTACAAGTTTGCCTAAGGATGTCCGCAATATACACAAGGTACGAGGGGGCCCAATTCCATGAAATGAAAGTGAAATAATGCCACACAGCTGAGAGAAGGGGGTAACCCACCCTTCACCTTCACTTCCCCAAGGTATAAAGCTCTTGGGGGCTTAGCCCGAATGACAAGATTTCAACTTCTAAGAGGGGTGTCTTTTGATTCACTCCTCACTTTTTAGACTTCGTCAAAATGTTAGAGTTGAGGTCATCCCTTGGAGTGGTGTGTCTCCAAGTAGGCCTCCTAAGAAGGACTGTGACAAATGCAAATCAAGTGGGTGCTTTTGATCTCAAAGGTCACCTTGCGGTGCGAGGAGAGAGCATACACACACACTAGATTTACACTCGCAATGTTTATTTACCCTTTAGATAATTGAAATGTGTGTTGTGAAGATGAATGGATTAAGGATGTCTTTGATTCTCAAGATCACACGAAGCATGAGAACAACATACACACCTTAAATCACACCCAAATCCACCAAACAATTCAAACACAAGTTCATTTTTAAAACCAAATTGAAATGTGATGAGGAAGACATGTGTTCATTTTAAGCCCAATTTCAAAGTGTGATGACAAACAATTATTCATTTTAGGCCCAAATCGAAGTGTGATGGCAAACAAGTTGTTTGGTGTAATGGAAAAAGCAAAAGTTGTGTCGGGTGCACCTAGAAATATTTTATCTTCAAATTTGATGATGAGGCATATGCATCAAGCTATAATCAGGTCCACAAGACAAACCAAACACAAGGTTTCAAATGATGTCTTTGACAAGCGAGAACCTACAACCCACTTGTGAGTAGTTTAAGAAAGTTGTCTTTGACAAGGCAATATAGCTACAAGCAAAGGGTTAGTGACAAGAAAAAAAATGACTATATAATGCCTATTAAAATACAAAAAATGACTATATTATGGAAGAAAAAAATTATTAGCTAATCTAAAAATTTGACAAAAAAAATTAAACTATGTGAAAATTTAGCTGAAGTAGGATTAGAAAATTAAACTAAAACATTATAACAATTAAAACTAAATTAATTAACCTAGGTGAAAAATTAAATTAATATTAAAAACTAAATTAAAAAATAAATTAATATCTAAACTAAAAACTAGGTTAAAATAAAAAACTAAATTAAAATCTAAATTAACAACTAATTTAATTTTCTAGAAATGTGCCTGTAAACTTTTTAATGTGACTGGTGATGCTGGTGCGACACGCCCTCTGGCTCCACGATGCTTTTACCCAGAGCTATGAACTGATGAAGCCACAACACAGTGGACCTCATCCCCAAGAGAGAACACTTCAAACCCGCAAGCTCATTGGCTCAACGAAGGCGTAAAGCCTACGAGCTTGTTGGCCCAACGGGGGTTTGAACTCTGGTGGCCGCCACTACAACCAAGTGATTTAAGCACTGAACCACGCCCTTATCAACTGCAACTAATTTAAAATTAGTAAAGAAATTAAAATCTAAATTCATATTTAAAAACTAATACTAAATTAAAATTTAATACTAACTTATAATCTAGGGTTAAGACTAAATTAAAATTAAAATCTAAATTAAAATTGAAATGTATTACTAAATTTAACTGTAATACTAAATTAAAAGTTTAATTTAAATCTAAAAACTATATTAAAAAGTAAACTAGGTTGAAAAACAATTAAATTAAAAAGTAAAACGCACGTGAAAACTATTACCTAAAATAAAAATTAAATTAGAAACTACTTTAAAAGTAAAAAACTAAAGTGGAAACTTAAATGAAATTAGATGCTAATCGTGAAAGTAAAAGCTAAAGTGAAAATTGAAATTAGAAACTAACGTGAAAGCTAAAATGAAGTCGACAATAAAGGAGGTATGGAAGTCGATAGTGGAGGCGATGATCATTAATAGTTATGGTGTTTGATGAAATGATGACGAAGCTAACAGTGGAGGGGAGAGTAATAATATAGTCAGCTAGGGTTTATAATATGCAACGACAAGGAGAATGGATAGTAGATCTGGGGGAGGAAAATGCAGGTGGTTGTGGGTATGATAACAGGCTGAGAGTCAATCACAGAGTGGGAGAGGTTGGCAAATATGTGACTAGGGAAGATTAAAAGAATGAAAAACCTGTCGATAAGATGTATATGCAAAAGGCCATAATATGTAAATGTGTTAAGAAAACAAAGCAGTGAAAAAATAACAGCTTGTTTGTTTTTGTAGGGATCTGTAATTAAACAAAATCAAAATTTTTGCAGTGAGAAAACTATAGGGCATTTTGTGTCAATCTTCACCTGCGATGCCTCTGAGACTCAAGGTGAGGTATGTTTTCATGTAGGAGGCAGCTTGTAGAAATTTAATTCTAAATCTTAACAAAAAAACATGTTAAATTTGTAAAATCAAGCACGTAAACCTGCAAGGCGAGGGTTAGACCATCGAGGCATGCCAAAAAATGTAGATAGAAAATTGGTACAAAGATAATACAAAGATAATGATAACACAATACCTTTTACCTTTGAACCAAGTCCTCCACACTTGATAGAATAGAGTAGATGCAACCAAATTTACTAGCTTTGTTATCTTTAATGGATGATTGATAGGATGAGATGTTGATTGCTTAAATATACAACATAACAATGGTAGACAAGAGGATCTAGAATGATGATGTATGAAATGTGGATGCCAAGAGCCCCCTTAAGAGTCTCTTCAAAAAGTCCCCAAATGGATTGGGTGAGGCTTGATTTATAAGAGATGAGTGATACAAATGGATGGCTAGGATTAGATTTGTGATGGATGGTTAGGATTAAATGACACAAGGAGTTGTAGCCATTTGACAAGTGTCTCATGAGGGTTGAATGAGAGGGATTAAGTCAAAAGGCTTCCACCTTACAAGGATTAGAAGCTTCTAGCCATGTGGAGATAGAGACAAATGTGGAATTAAATAATAAAATTATTTAATTTTGGAAAGGGATGATGTGGAATACATTAATTAAATCAATCTTTAATTTATTTAATTAATTTGGATGAGAGAAAAGTGGGAATTAATTAAATAAATATAATTTATTTAATTAATTGGTTATGAGAGGATAAATGGGATTGAAATGAGAATAATTAAATAAATATTATTTATTTAACTAATTGGGTGATGGAAAGGTTACTAGGGTAGAACGTCTCATCAAATGTCTCAAATGAGGATGTCACAAGATATGGTCAATTTTAGGTGTCTACAGAAACCATATAGAAGGTGAAATGAGGATATGCAAATCATACCGGATGTGTCTCTACCTATGTCTCCCTCTCTCTCTTCTCTCTCCCTAAGTCTCTCTCTTCCTAAGTCTCTATAATTGTCAAACATATAGAAGCTGGAATGTGAGCAAGAAAAGTATGGTTTGTCTCCCTAAGCCTATCTCTCATCCTCTCTTCCTCATTCTACTCTTTCCCAAACCCATATAGAAGGTGAAATGAGGATAAGAAAATCATGTCAAACATATAGAAGGTGAAATGAAGGTAAGAAAATAATTGCAAACATATAGAAGGTGAAATGACATGATATATAATGTCAAACATATAATATCCCTCTCTCCATCCCTCCCTAACTAAACATATAATGTCAAACTTATATATAAGGTGAGATGAAGGTGAGAAAATAATATCAAACATATAGAAGGTGAAATGAGGATATGTAAAGCATGGAAACCATATAGAAGGTGAAATGAGGATATGCAAATCATGTCAAACATGTAGAAGGTGAAGTGAGGATATGCAAAGCACGGAAACCATATAGAAGGTGAAATGAGGATATGCAAATAAAGCCAAACATACATCTCTCTCTCTCTCTCTCTCTCTCTCTCTCTCCCTAAATCTCTAAGTTTGTCAAACATATAAAAGGTGGAATGAGAATAAGAAATGCATGGTCTTTCTCTCCCAAATTCTCTATAATTTTCAAATATATAAAAGGTGGAATGAGAATAAGAAAAGCATGGTCTCTCTCTCTCTCTCTCTCCATAAGTCTCTATAATTATCAAACATATGAAAAGTGGAATGAAAATAAGAAAAGCATAGTCTCTTTCTCTCTCTCATCCTTTATTCTAGATGTATAGAAGGTGAAATTAGGGTATGCTAGATGTATAGAAGGTGAAACATGAATAAGAAAATTGTGTTAAACATATAGAAGGTGAAATGAAGGTAAGCAAATAATGTCAAACATATAGAAGGTGGATTGAGGACATAATGTCAAACATATATCTAAGGTAAGATGAAGTTAAGAAAATAATGTCAAACATATAAAAGGTGAAATGAGGATATGCTAGACACTGAGGATAAGTAGATCATGTAAAATATGTAGAAGGTGAAATGAGGTTATACAAAGCATCGAAACCATATAGAAGGTGAAACAAGGATATGCAAATCATACCAAATGTATCTCTCTCCCTATGTTTGTCTCCCTAAGTTTCTCTCCATAAGCCTCTATAGTTGTAAAACATATAGAAGGTGGATTGAGAATAAGAAAAGCATGGTCTCTCTCTCTAAGTCTCTATAATTTTACCTAATCTAATTTGAAACTACTAAGAAGAAACAAGGATGATACATTAAATGATGATTTAATCATTTGACAATATTAGACCGATGCCTATTCATTAGTATTACTATAGTAACCATTGTTGATAGATCACCCTAGGTCATAAGGTGATGTAGATGCAATCAAATAATACCAACTAAAATTGGGTGTTGGATCTACTGGTTGAATGGAGGCACAAAGCAATCTTCAATTGATGAAGAATCAAATAGATTTACAATGCAATAGGATTGTACAAATAGGGTGAGAAGTTTGACTCACTGTAGGAGTCAACTCATGCATTCAACCCAATGTGGCGAGTTTGTTTCTCCAAGTGGAGAAAAGGGAGCACCACATAGCTTGGATGAGTTTTAACAAACTCTCCAAGATGACACCTCACCACCTAAGGTGGATTAATACAAAGTGTAGATAAATAATTAATTAAATAATGTTTTTACACTAACACCCCATTTAAGCATAGATTAGGTGGGTTAAAGATGGATGGGTCCTAACAACTAGGCTTGATGAGGTACCCATGTACAAGGAAATCTCCCATAAAGTGGAGAAAGAAAGAAAACTCAGTGGGAAAAACTTTCCTCCAAAAGAGAAAATAACAGAAAATGAACTAGACATGATACAAGGCATGATGCAAAGAAGTAATGTCCTACTATGGAGAATCACTAGATGCTCTCTGAGAAGCATCTCTGAACTATGCACTCGCAAGAAAAAATGCAATCAAAGGTGACTACATATGTCATCAATGATATCAATATACTATCATGGAGAATCCATGGAAGCTTTCAGTGAAGTGACTTTGAACTCTATAGCAACATGTGATGATGTTGGTGATGAACTATTGACACTAGATGTAGGTGAGTGCACGAGAGAAAAAGAGTCATCTGGAGCAAAGTATCTAAATGTGTAAAGTCAGGAGGAATTATCATCTTTCCCAACGACTATAATCTCTCTACTCAGCAAGTCTTGAATGATGACTGAATCTAGTCCAAACTCAATTGTCTTCCTAGTACCATTATTTGTAATAGGCTCACAATATATAGTAGTATCAATACCAAATTACAAAGAGGCTCACTGCCTAAAAGAATGTTCACTGCACAATAGGCTCACTACTAAGAGAGGTGGCTCATTGCTAAAAGAGGTGGCTCACTACCAAAAGAGGTGGGTCACTACCATGAACTAATAATATAGCATCTACCACATGCTTGAGTTCAGTTCCAATGAAGCACAATGCATATCACCTTTGCTGCCTCACAACACAAATGCTTTCATCTTTGCATCTTTGCACACTCACTCCAATACATGAATCCTTTTCACTTATTTATATCAATCATCAACCTTGGAATATACATCAAGGTCGGGAACACATTCTACAACCTTTAGAATAGTTTCCAAGGTTGGCAAACATACACAATTCAAATTAGGTCTGGACCTAAACAATCTTGCAAAGTAAAGGAATGAAGGTAGAATATTTCACTGCTTAGTTTAGATCCAATTACATTTTCACACACTTCAACACGCTTCCACAATCCATGAAGCACATCCACAAAGAGTGTAAACAACCAGGTCAGCCAAAACTGGTGTTAACACTAGGATCTTTAGGCACATGCTTCCAAGAACATAATCATAACTTGTGGACCAAGAACAAGCCTTCAACACGATCTAGAGACATCCACGAACAACCTTAAGTCACCTGAGAATCAACAAAATCATCTGCAACAGCTTTCATGTGAAGAAGGTTCACTGTTTGCTCACAAGCAACACTATCAAACTCTGCTACATAATAACTTGCTTTCTAGAGCATCAAATCACAAATCCTTTGGAATGAAGATAGATAAGGACCTTATAAGCATATGTCTAGAACCATACCACCTAAAACCATTTTGTGGAGAAATGCAAAGCAAAATACTTTCTCCCAGACACCTCTGCACAACCTAGAAACTTTGTCAATTACAGTCTTCAAATTGGCACGAACATAAATTATACTGTACAATGATCCAGACCATCAAATTATGGTTTTAGCATCTTCAAACACTTATCTAAAACATATCCAAATCTCACACTCTGGTCTTCAACACAGAAGAAATGTGGAGCAAAAACTTAGACAGTATCTTGAAAGCTAGAATACTCTGCAACACATTGTTTCCTCTAGAGAGAAAATTTTCTCAAAAGCACTTGGAAACTCAGTAGCAAGAGCAATGTACCAACATCATCAACACTTCTATAAGGCATTCAAATCACTTTAACATGACAAATCAATAAATCAACAATCAGCAATATTAGAAGACACAGTTGACACTAATGACAACACAAGCATGTTGACATGAATGATAACACTGGTTAGAACATACTTGCAACACATCCTTGGAATAGCATCCTAGTTCTAGAAAATTTGTTTATCTAGATCCACAGTGGTTTCCCCTCCCCTATCCAAATTGTCCTGCATAACCTTCAATTTGATATTGATATGATTGATCTCCACAAAGAACCACTTAGTCATCTTATGTTGACTATTGACCACTTCTTTCACCATGCCAAGGGCTTCCTCTAGGTCATCCCTATTCCTAGCCATCACCACCAATCCATCAAAGTCATTAAAGAGATTCTCAGAGGGGCCAAGAATCTCTGGGAAAGTAATGCCAATGTTCGGCTCTTCAATAGGCAAGCCTATACCACCTCTACCATGTCCAGTCACCACCAGATCCCTTTCACCCAAATTCATCCCCTATTCCATGACCTTATTAGAAGCTTCCCCCACAGGTTTATTTTTCCCTTTCTTCACAGACATGGGACTTTTCCCTTTGTCGGTAGGTTTCTTTTTCCTCATTCTCCCCTTTTTGACCATTGGATTTGAATCCTCACTCGCCTTAGACCATGAGATTTGAACATCTCTTCTTTTTAGACTCTTTCTTTTTTTACCAAACACCTCAGCACTACCCTCCAATTCATCTTCTTCTACCCACTCCTCATCCTTAGACTAGGTCTCCAAATCACTGGATATCGAGAACACCTTCTTCTTTGTAGAGGATTTACCCTTCAACCCGCCCTTGGGGGTGTTATGTTTCATATATTCCATAATGAGGAGGATTAAACCTTCATGGAGGACCTGGAGCTTAGGGTTTCTAGCATTCTCCTTAATAGAAAATTCCGTAGAAGCTAGCATGTAGAATGGGAAAGAAACCAACATTTTATGGTAAAAATGATTAAGCATGTTAAAATGATGACCATAAACAACAATAAACCTACCATTGAGGGTTATATATCACATAATAACCTCTTCCACCTTGGCCCAAATAGGTTTGATAGACATCTGATTGTAGCCCCCAATTGTAGTTTCACCAGCTTGCTCTATTCATTACCCTTGAATAAGTGATTCAAGGCCTCCTCATTGTTCTTTCACTCCCTAAAAAAATTATTCCCATTGATAGAAATACCAGTAATCATGGCTAAAAAGTGTTTGTTATTAGTAAGCTCCCACCCAAAATCCACCACCTTACGGTTCTTCCAATTCTTAGTAAACGTAGCAGTGGGGTCGACACCATGCAGAATCTCCATATACAGAGTCAAGCCCCCCACCTCCATAATCTTCCAAAATTTAATGTTATTGTGGATCCCCACATAGGAAGAGGGTTCCACCATATTTCTATCCCCGCCCATCTTAAGATTCAGATCATAGAGCCCCTCAATAATAGACCAGAAATTGATGATATGAAAATGAAGCCTTTTTGGCTTGAAAGGGCCATTAACAATACCCACAATCCATGTGTTATGGGCCTTCATGATTATCCTAACATTCATACCTTTAATTTCCATCATTAACACATAAGTATCCTTCAAGCCTGGTTCCATGTAGGCACTCATGTTTAATCAAAGTTTGAGCTTCACTAGGAATCATGTCCACGACCTCTCGAGTAAGAATAGTTTGGCTAGTGACCTTGACATTAGCAAACACATTGGCCACTTTATTCCCTTCATGGAATATATGGGTTATAATAATCTCTTCAAAGGATTCCATGAGCTTGAGAGCTTCGTCTATGAAGGTAGCTATGGTCCAACTATGACTTTTGAATTTCATTAAACAATTAACAATGTTATTGGAGTCACCTTCAATCCAAACCTTCTTAAAGCCCCTAGAATGAGATAATTTAATAGCATGGTAGGCCGTCACATATTTAGCATAATGGTTTGTCTAGGTGCCTAGAGGGAGTGCCACAGTCGACAAAAACCTACTAGAATCATATCTCATCACTCCCCCACTACTAGCAACACCAGGATTCCCCTTAGCTACCCCGTCAAAATTAATTTTGATCCATCCCCTTGGAGGAAGTTTCCAAACCACCTCACCTCTAGGTTGGTTCATTTTTTAAAAAGGGATAGAAATATCACCAGGGAGGTTCCAGTTCTTTAATATATCCAACTTCATAAGAGAGACCCGTAACTTGGTCCCTTGGGAGAGTTGTTCATTGGTCTGCACAGAGAAATTTTTCTTGATACATCTGACCACTTTGTAAAACAAGTCTTCTGAATCCACACTAACCTCCCTAAAAATTTTGTTATTATGCTCCTTCCAGAGGTTCCAAGCAATATGAGGGATTAGTAAAGACCATAAAAATTTTAGGGACAGATTGGAAACAGGGCACTTCCATTGAGCTAAAAATCCTTGAAAGAATTAGGAAAAATCTAGCTAAGGTTCCATAAAGAAAGAATCTTTCCCCACACCTCCAAAGAGAAGGGACAACTAAGAAGTAGGTGGAAAGAGTCTTCTAAATCCTTAAGGCACAAGGGGCATTTGCTTGGAATCAAGAAGCCCCTTTTACAAAGATTATCAGTAGTCAGCACCTTATTCTAAACAAGCATCCATAAGAAGCTGTTAATCTTGGGGATCAACTTAGAATCCAAGAGATTGGCCTAAAAGAGATGATCCCCCAGGGGTAGAAGCAACCCTTTGAATCCCTAAGCAACAGAGT
Source organism: Cunninghamia lanceolata (assembly GCA_027924645.1). Classification (NCBI taxonomy): domain Eukaryota; kingdom Viridiplantae; phylum Streptophyta; class Pinopsida; order Cupressales; family Cupressaceae; genus Cunninghamia; species Cunninghamia lanceolata. The sequence goes on along the minus strand of BSBN01001038.1, from coordinate 10,023,095 downwards.
ACTCACCAAAAGAGGTCTCTTACCAAATGAGTTGGTCCTCCTTAGGGAAGGAAGGGATATGAAATAAATTCAACCTAGCTTGAAAGTTACCCATCCGCAGGTCCATCTCTAGGAAATTCTTCCACCTACTGACAATAATATAATCAGGAACCCTCCTACCAACAACTCTAGAGAAAACCTCCTTGAAGGGGCTAGCCCAATCCTTGTAACTGAGAGGAATATTGTCAAACCACAAATCCTCCCAAAAGTCAACCAGTAGCCCATTCCCAATCTTCCATTTAGAACCTTTCTTAATAATGCATCTCGACTCAGTTATGTTCCTCCATATTTCAGAATCATCTGGAAAACCATTGCTCTCCAAGGCTTCCTTGAAGTTGTAGCCCACAAAGTATTTATTCTTTAAGATATCCATCCTTTCTTTCTTTCCATTCATGATGCGTCATGCAATCCTAGCCAGGAGAGCAAAATTAAACTCTTTAAGCTTCCTTACACCAAGGCCACCCATCATCTTAGGTCTACAAACCATGTCCCAAGAAATTAAAGGGATTCTCTTCCTTTCCTCAGTTCTAGACCACAGGAACCTTTTTGGATTTGTTCAATTTTCTCTCTAAACTTAGAGGGAATTTTAAACAATGACATGGAATAGACAGGCATGTTTTGGAGAGTAGCCTTGATCAATTGGATTTTACCCGCTTGACTTAAAATAGATCCTTTCCACCTAGCTAATTTGGAATGGAATCTATCCAGCATACCCAACCAAAAAGAATCTAGAATCCTTTTATTGAAGAGAACCTTTGATTTGAATGTTGTTTTTGAAACAATCAATGAATAAATTGTATTTTGATTTGTCTTAATATATTAATCATCTAAAAATTGCATAGCAATAAGTACTGTGTTATTTTTTTTACCTTAATCAAAATATTTTTGCCTTTATGTTTTCAACATACTTGTTGTCATGAAAAAATTCTTCCCTACGAAGTTTCAAAATTGTGCCATATATTAACTTATTTTGGAACTATCAACCCTTCTTTTGAGCTTATGGTCAATTAGATTTGTAATAAATTTTTGGTATAGACAAATGATTCTCGAGTTAGCTAACAAGTTTCTTTAAATTGTTTGTACCTTATTTAATGTCATGTATCTTAAATAGTAAAGAACATGCAAGCATTACTTGTAATCTTCAACTCATTTTTTTTCATGGATGGTGATCTTTTGATTTCTTTGTTCGAACTAAATATAAGAAATCCATTCACCTAACATTTTGGTCAAGCAATTTATTTCATGGAGAAATTGATCCAATGTTCCTTTTAACATTTTGTTAATAACGTAAGATATTTCCTCAAACATCAAACAATCTACTATGTGTAAGAAATACTACATTTTCAATTTATTTTCATAGAAGTTGAAGTTACAATTTCAAAAAATTAAATTTGAGTTATATAATTTTGTCTTATTAAAGTTGCAAGTTACATTGATACATTTAAAAAATTTAGATGTTTTTGTTTTCATGTATAAAATTTAAATCTTTCTTTAACATGTATATAAACAAAATCTCAAAAAATATTACACCTTTTAAGTTACTTATTTCCTATAAAATTATTGAGATTTTCTTACATTATCACATTGTGAAATTATTGAAAACTAACAACACCTAAAAGTACTATCAAATGGCTAATAGACATGAATATTTATAGCTTTGTTTGAGATAAAGAGATAAATGTGTAGTGTTTGACCATAAAACAATATATAAAACAACCTAATTAAATATTTACTCATATTTTTCTTAATTTTAATTTTAAGTTTCAATGGATATCTTTTAACGTGTAGATTAAGGCTTGATACAAAATTCTAGAATTGAGCTATTGTAAAGGAGAAAATCTCAAATATGTCCTTGGGGTTTATATTTATTTGCATGAAATTGCATCATCTATAGGTGAATTTATCTCTTGATTTATTTTTATGTTTTGGAGACTACAATTTATGTAATAATTGTACATTGGGTCTTTTGGTCTTTTAGTTAAAATGATGGATAGGAGTTCTAATTTTACTCCATGGTCCAACACTTGATAGTGATTAGATTGTATCATTGTACAATTCAAGGTTTATACTCACCTTTTGGAAAATATTAACATATGTTTCGTTGTAATTTACAATTTTCCAATGTCCTAAAAATAAAGTAGGCCAAATCTTGAAAGATTTTCTCTTTTTTTGGTTTCTTGACATTTGCCACTTTTTGTGATAAATAGAAGAAAATTGCACATAGGTCTTCTATTATTTATTTATGTGGTGGCTATGAGATCTTTGAGATTATGACACAACCTATGTAGGAGGAGTTGGGTGTCAAGCACTTGATAGTGTTTTCTTTACATAACTTTGTATTTTAAGGGTTTCTTAAATTTTCAAAGAAATATTAACAAATATATTCCATTGTGACACACTATCTTGATTTGATGAAATAAAATGTAAAATAACTCAAATAGTAAGGGGTTTTTAAATTGTTTGATTTATTTATATTTTCCATGATTTGTGTCATGTGTTGAGTGGTAAAAAATCATGTAGAGATATTTTGGGTTTTATTAAAGTGATGGATAATAGATCTAAGATTCTGATGTCATGGTCTATGTAGGAGTTGGTTGTCCAACAATTAATATTGTTTACATTGCATCACTAGATAGTTAAATGTTTTCTCCAATATATGAAGAAATTTGAACAAATGTGATTCATTAGAATCTATTTCTCTTTGGTTTGATAAATTAAAATTAATAAATAGATAAATCATAGGGATTTCACATAGTTTTATTTATTCTCATCTTGCATGGTTAGTAATTCTGTGAATGTCTCTACTTATAGCTATAGAACATTTGAAAGGAAGCTAGGTGTGCGGAAATTGCTTCCTACACTAATCTAAAGATGAGAGAAGAGTGCAAATTCGTTTTATCCTTTACAAATACAAAATGTTAACAACAACAATGGAGATATTGCAGCAATACACATACACACAGAAATGAGATAGAAGAGAGAGACACAAGATATACGTGGGGAAAACCCTTATCAGGTGAAAAACCCCACACTCCAAAACCTGCACAATGTATTATCAAAATTGAAATGGTTTACAATACACTTGCAATGCAAGAACTCAGGAGTCTTTGACACTCATATCTAGAGACAAACCGGTAGCATAACATTACCTGTCAATCACATAATACATCTCCTCTCCAAAACACCTGTTTATATAGAAAATACAAGGCAAAAATAGCTCTATCTTGAGATGGGCGTCCAACATGGCCTCATGGCCAAAAACCCATGCCTATGGACACTTGTCCAGCATAGTAGGATGTTCTTGACACTTGTCAAGTCACCCCATCCCAAAGAGGTTTCCTATTCCCAAGTTGGCTAATGACAAATGCTCTTACAACTCTTACAACCATCATAGAATCTATCATACTGACATATCTTACAGCTGGAAGAGAATCTGCCATAAACATGCTATAAATAGCATATTCTCTTACAACATGTCATAACCCTCCTTGGGGCACCTAAAGATGCCTTCTTCCAAGATGCCTTGCGACACATGTCTTCACCTATCATAGAACCTTCTATTTTTGACTCTTACATGTCATAGATTCTGTCATAGGAATCTGTCATAACCGTTTCGGTCAAGATTCACTTATACACTAGTCAAGATGCTAACACATGGTAGAAAACCTCTACCACACAAAAGGGACACCTATCTCCACATGGAGTGTGTTGACCATCCTAGTCATCTTACAAGTGGAGTGACAACTCATCATGCCACTTCACACTAAATGACAAAACAGGATGTGCAACAAAATTACAACATAGGCTAAATAAATAAATTACATTACAATAATAAATGCAAGGAATTACCAAGGTTGAGACACCTTAATCCCAACATTTTCCCACTTGTCAAACACCTTGTAAGAGCCAATAGAAATAATAGGATTTAACTGCTATAGGCCTGTTGGATCTAGGGCATACAACTGAGAGGGGGGGTGAATCAGTTGTATAAAAACTTGCTCTACTTCAAACACTTGATTCTTCTTTGTTAGTTAATAGCATATCAATTAACCATCCATGAAAGCATAATACATAAACACAAGAACAGATAAACATCAACACATGGAACACCAAGATTTTGACATGGAAAACCCGGTTAAGGGAAAAACCATGGGGTGATTAACCCAAGGATTATTCTTTGTTAGAAGAATAAGAAAAATGAATGGCACATGTCAATTAGGGCTCACTGCCCGAGCACACTACTCACAAAGAGGCACACTGCCTACAAGGAGACACACTGTCTACAAAGTGATAAGAATCACAATCTTAAACTGGAGAATGACATCTCTACCATGTCCAGATCAGTTCCATTTAAGCCCAAAACCCTTGTTCTGCCTTTCGCACTTCTCTTCACTATGCCACACTCATCCACACAATCCACACATCAAAATGAATTCTCAAACACTTATTTATACAAGACATCGACTTAGGAACAATCATCTAAGTCGGCAAACATCACAATAACATTTGCAAGGCATGTAGAACATCCGGTCGGCCTGTTACAGGAAGAACACCAACAACTGGTAGCCATAACATCAAATCCAACTCTAACTTCAATGCGGACCACCAACACGAACTAGATGTGATCCAATGATCATCATAACCTTCCCTGAATCATCAGAAGCATCCGCACTTCATCAGCTTACCGGAATTCTTCTCTTCATCATCCGGTACTTCAAGAACACAGTCTGTCGCCACTGTCACAATGCAAAAGGTACTTCCAGACCTCAAAATCATACACAACTTGAGATGACACATCACAAGGACATCCCAAACACTCCTAATCCACAGATTAGGATAATACAATTCCGGACCTCACTGAACCTTTCTGTGATCCTCTGTCACCTCTGAACACTTGCCGGAACTGGTTCCACATAGACAGCCACAACTTCTTCAGATCTTCATGCGGACCTCTGAAATCTTAGCTGAAGTATCTCAAGACTCATATCTACAAACCCTTTAATCCACATCCTCTGGTTCTTAACCTATATAGTACATTTGCCTTCTTCTCATCATTGTTCTTCACTGTTCCAGATGGAGACTAATTTCCTCAATAACATCAGCACACAACTCATCCAAACCTTCTTACTAATGTAATATGAGTAAGTTGACATCAATGACAACACTGGTTTACCTCATACTTGCAACAAGGCCGAGAGGCCCATAGACTCCAAACACCATCTAAACTTCTCTGTGCCCACTGGTTTCATCAATGCATCTGCAACATTCTTCAAAGTATCTAACTTCTCCAAATTCACCTTCCCATCCTCTACCATGTCTTGCATGAAGTGAAACTATACATCAATATGCTTTGTTTTGGCATGGAAAGTTGGATTCTTTGCTAGGCAAATCACACTCTGACTGTCACAACAAGTCGTAATCTGTCCTGCATCAACACCAATATCTGAACACAATCTCTTAAGACAAATGGCTTCCTTGAAAGCATGAGTTGCTACCATATACTTAGCTTCTATCGTGGATAAAGCAACCACAGGTTGTTGCTTACTCATCCAACTAATTGCACCATTGAACATAGTGAACACATAGACACTAGTGGATTTCCTGTTGTCAATGTCACCTGCCCAATCAGAATCCACAAATCCACGAATACAAACTGAATGTGGAGGTCTTGTAGCATTACCATGATAGCATTTGGAATACTTAGAAGTACCCCTCAAATATCTGAACACTCGCTTAACTGCATCCCAATGTACCCATCCAAGGTTAGCCATAAATCAACTAAGGACTCCCACTGCTTAGGCAATGTTTGGTCTTGTGCAGACCATAGCATACATTAAATTGCCAACAACACTAGCATAAGGTACTCTACTCATGTCCTCCACCTCACTAGGATATTTTGGACAATCACTAATAGACAACTTTGTCCCCAATGAAACAGGAACACACTATGGTCTACAATCTGCCATGCTGAACCTATCCAACACAGTCTTCACATACTCTGGCTTAACCAAAGTTTTTTGTTAGCTCTGTCTCTTCTGATTTCCATTCCTAGAATGTACCTGGCTGCCCCTAGATTTTTCATCTCAAACTGTGCTAACAACTGAGACTTCAAATCAGAAATCATATTCTTACCATTCCCAATCAACAACATATCGTCAACATACAATGTAATAATGAGAATGCAATCATTGTCAAACTTGTAATACACACAATGATCAGATTTTGATCTCATAAATCCAATGGACAACACAAAGGCATCAAAGTTCATATACCACATCCTAGGAGACTACTTCAGACCATACAAAGACTTCTTCAACTTGCAAACCAAATTTTCCTTACCTTTCTCTATGTAATGCTTTGGCTGTGACATGTAAATCTCTTCCTCCAAATCACCATGAAGGAAAGTTGTCTTCACATCCATCTGCTCCAACTCTAAGTCATAAGTAGTTGCAAGAGATAACAAGAATTGAATGGATGTCAACTTTGCAATAGAAGAGAAAAATTCACCACGATAAATTCCCTCCACTTGTGAGTACCCCTTCGCAACCAATCTAGCCTTGTACTTTTCAACATTGCCATCTGCACCAAATTTCTTCTTGAACACCCATTTGCATCAAACAGGTTTTCATCCTTCAGGAAAAGGCATGAAGTCCCATGTTTTTTTCTTTTCCAAAGAAGCCATCCCATCTTCCATGGCCTCCTTCTAGGAACCTACATCTTTCATGCCCATATCCTCTGTCACAGTTCTAGGCTCATCAATGTTAGTAAGGCAAAAGCACAACTAGAATCAAGTAATGAATAACCAAACCTATTAGGTTGCTTCCTTGTTCATGTAGACCTCCTCAATGGATGAGGTTGAGGTTCTGCTTCTTCTTCTCAGCTTTTAGAGCTACTAGAGCTCTCCTCATCATCAGGTCTTATAGGGTCTGTCAGTTTAGTCTTCTCAGGGGTAGAAGGAAACTAAACCACATCTTCTTTCTTTTCTGTCTGTTCTAGCTATAGAACAAAGGAAGAAGGTGTTAGCTCTCTGAATATAACACTTCTACTATACAACACTTTTTCAGCCACAGGGTCCCAAATCTTGTATCCTTTCACATCGACACGATAGCCAATGAATATACACTTAACAACCTTGTTCTCCAATTTAGACCATTTCTCCCTAGGCACATGTGCATATGCCTCACAACCAAAAACATGAAGATGTCTAACTAAAGGCTTCTTACCAGACCACACCTCCATAGGTGTCTTACCAACAAGAGCTGAAGTAGAAGACATGTCTACTAGGTAGCAAGTAGTGGCTACAGCTTCAGCCCAAAAATTTTATTCGAGGCTTGCTCCACTAAGCATACTCTTAGCCTTCTCCATCAGTGTCATGTTCATCCTCTCTACAACTCCATTTTGTTGCGGGGTGTATGGAGTTGTCTTATGTCTTTCAATCCCTTGCTCTTTACAGAACTTATCAAACTCTGCTGAACAAAACTCACCACCGTTATCAATTATCAAACACTTAATCTTTTTACTAGTTTGATTTTCAGCAAAAGCTTTAAACTCTTTAAACCGACTAAAGACTTCAGTCTTGCTTCTGATAACATAAACCCATGTCCTTCTACTGTAATCGTCTATGAAAGATACAAAATATACAGATTTGGAAATCAAAGGAACATTAACAGGACCAAACACATTAGAATGAATAAGATCCAATACATTAGAAAACTTGTGAGAACTAGAGTAAAATTGAACATGGTTTTGCTTTCCATATACACAATGTTTGCAAAAGTCAAACTCGACATTACAATCATTTAACCCCTCAATGAAGTTTTTATTTTTCAAGGTTCTAAGACCCTTCTCACTAATGTGGCCATATCTCAAATGCCATAACATAGTCTTTTCAGCAAGAAGTTTAACTTCCAAAGTATGTGCACTACCATCAGAATGTGTTACAACAGATTTCTTCACTGCTTGTTCAGATGGTGGGGATGAAGTGACTGCAACTCTTTTCTTCAAGTTAGAAGAACTATTGCATTGTGTAGTGCATGCATACAGTTGAAACAGAGTACCCCTTCGAGTACCCTTCACAAGCACTATAGATCCTCTAGTCATCTTGCATCCATCCATTGAAATGACAACCTACACACCTGCATCATTCAACATACTTATAGAAAGTAGGTTCCATGCCAAGCCTGGGATGTGCATAAGCCCAGTGATCCCCTTCACTCGTCCATTAGGGAATCAAATTGAGACTCTTCCATGACCAACAATCTTCAGATGAGAATCATCACCCAAGTACACTCTTCCACCATCAAACTCTTCATACTTCGTGAACCAGCTTCGATGTGAGGTCATGTGGAATGATGCACCAGAATCAATCAACCACACATCAGATGCACGGGTGGCCAGGGCTGCGATGAAGGCATCACCGTCATCTTGTGACTTGTCAGAATCTGAATTAGGAGCGCTCTTCTTCTTCTTCTTTTCCTCTTTGCATTCCTTTCAGAAATGCCTCATTTTCCCACAATTCCAATAGAGAACCTTGGACTTTCTAGGAGATTTGGATCTCCCACAGGATTTGGATCTTCCCTTTTCACCTTTCTTGTCCTTCTTCTTCCCTTTCTCTTTAGGTCTTGCACGAACCGCAAGAGCATCTTTGGCCGACTCGGTTGTCTTTCTCTGCACTTCTTTAGATAACAGTGAAGATATTACGTCATCCATCTTGAAGGTGGTGGTAGTGCTTCCAATAGCCATGACAAGATGATCCCATGAATCTGGCAAAGAACAAAGCAGGGTCATACATCAATCCTCCTCCTCCATTTTCACACCCACGGATGTCAACTGGGCAACAAGAATGTTAAAAGCATTCATATGGTCCGCAATAGATCCTCCGTCTTCCATTTTTTAGAGAAAACAACTTCTTTTTCAAAAAGAGCTTGTTCACCAAGGACTTGGCCTGATAAATAGATCCCATCTTCTTCCAAAAATCTTTTGTAGTCTTCTCCTCATGGACATTCAATAGGATAGATTCAGCTAGATAGAGTCTTATGAGACCCTTAGTCTTCTGATCTTTGAGGTCCCAATCAACTTGTGACGTTGCCGTAGGTTTTTTTTCCATCAACGGTTTCCCATAGGTCTTCCATCTTGAGTTTCCACAACTCAAAATTTGTGCCATTGAACTTCTCCACCTCTACTCTTCTAGATGTGGTTGTCATCTCCTTCCTGCAACAAGATACAAAAGACTCTGTACAGACTCCCACTCAACCTAAGATTAGCTCAAAAAACCCCTACCCAATAGCTAGAACCAAAACTGGCTAGGCTCTGATACCAACTGAAAGGAAGCTAGGTGTGCAAAAATCGCTTTCTACACTAATCTAAAGAGAAGAGAAGAGTACAAATTCATTTTATCCTTTACAATTATAGAATGTTAACAAAAACAATGGAGATATTGTAGCAATACACATACACACATAAATGAGACAGAAGAGAGAGACACAAGATATGTGTGGGGAAAACCCTTATCGAGTGAAAAACCCCACACTCCAAAACCTACACAATGTATTATCAAAATTGAAATGGTTTACAATACACTTGCAATGCAAGCTCTCAGGAGTCTTTGACACTCATATCTAGAGACAAACCAACAGCATAACATTACCTATCAATCACATAATACATCTCCTCTCCAAAGCACATGTTTATATAGAAAATACAAGGCAAAAATGGCTCTATCTTGAGATGGGCGTCCAACATGGCCTCATAGCCCAAAACCCATGCCTATGGATACTTGTCCAACACAGTAGGATGTTCTTGACACTTGTCAAGTCACCCCATCCCAAAGAGGTCGCCTATTCCCACGTTGGGCAATGACAGATGCTCTTAAGACTCTTACAACCGTCATAGAATCCGTCATACTGACATATCTTACAGCTGGAAGAGAATTTGTCATAAACATGCTATAAATAGAATATTCTCTTACAACATGTCATAACCCTCCTTGGGGCACCCAAAGATGCCTTTTTCTAAGATGCCTTGTGACACATGTCTTCACCTGTCATAGAACCTTCTATTTCTAACTCTTACATGTCATAAATTCTGTCATAACCATTTCAGTCAAGATTCACTTACACAATAGTCAAGATGCTGACACATGGTAGAAAACCTCTACAACACAAAAGGGATGCCTATCTCCACATGGAGTGTGTTGACCATCCTAGTCATCTTACAAGTGGAGTGACAACTCATCATGCCACTTCACACTAAATGACAAAAAAAGATGTGCAACAAAATTACAACATAGGCTAAATAAATAAATTACATTACAATAATAAATGCAAGGAATTACCAAGGTTGAGACACCTTATTCTCAACAAGATTGTGCCTACAACTTGCTTTGGTTGTGACAAATAATTAAGTACAATGAAAAATTCAATCTAGTGTTAAATTATGATTTCTCAAATATGTCTACATGGGTGGAATTTTCTCATCAACATTGATAGATTTCTTTGGGGATACATTACTTGTATTCCAATAACTTTGGCATGTAACTCTAAACCATAGCCTTGGTATTGTTATAAAACTTTCCTCTCGTGTAAGGTTGATTTCATAGGTAATTTTAGTCATGACATTGTTATACAAGTTTTTTCTTGTGTATGGTCTATAATTTTATTTCATGGCAAGTACATTTGGCCATACTTTGAGAGGTTCCAAGATTTGTTTCTAAGTCTACAGGATCCTAGTAAACATAGTTTATTATGTGTCTAAAATTAATTTAACGATTGGTAATTAAAATTTAATGTTGAGCTAGGGATATTATTTTCATTAAGTAGAATTAACTTTTTGAAAGAATAATTGGAGTCCCATGATAGAATTGTTCCTTTGTACTGACAATAGTTGAAATGACTTATCTTTTTCCTTTTGAGTTGCTTTAACAAAATATGCATTTCTTTAATAATAGGTTTGTTATTCTAATACTCCATGACTAACCATACATACAAAAAAAACAAAAAAACAAGATAAATTCCATGAGCACAACATTTTGATCTAAACCTCAAAAGGAATTGGGCCAATATTAGCTCCATTTATACCACAAAACTACAAAGTAGAATTCTTGTTTGTTCAATCCTCTTTTGTTTACAAATTTTCTAGGCTCTATCAAAGACTCCATTATAGACACTAGATAAGTTAGCTATGGGAATAGTTAAGAATTAAGAAGATAATAAAGGTAACGATAATATTAACATTTTGAAATTTACATATTCATGTTTTTTAGGTTTTGGGTTTATGGTGATTAAATTGTTTAATCACTAGTACAAAAAGAGCAATATATTACTAAAAAAATTACTAAAAACTGCTTATAAATGACCAAACATGGTCATGTGACCATTAGTAGTTTATTGCTATTCATTTATAACGTGACCAAATTGATGACTAAACCATTTTTAGTCATTTATTGGTTGTTTTGATCGATTGATTTGGTAGTATATTTAGTCGTTGATTTAGTCATTGATTGTTGTAATTTGGTCACTTATTTAGTCATTTTTTTCACTAATATATTTAGTCATTAATTTAGTCATTGATTGTTGTTAACTGGGCACTTATTTAATCATTTTTATTCACTGATTTCTGTCCATTGGTAGTGTATTTAGTCATTAATTTTAATCATCATTTTGATCAATTTGGTAATATATTTAGTCATTTTTATTCACTGATTTGACACTAGTCATATATTTAGTCATATTTATTCACTGTTCACTAATTTCTGTCAATTGGTAGTGTATTTAGTTAATTTAATTATTAATTGACGTCAATTAGTAGTATATTTAGTCATTTTGAAGCTTGAAATCTATGTAGATTTCCATCTGGCATTAATTATTCGCTTTACACATGTCTCTTTGATTATATTCATTGAATGCTCTGTAAGAGGAGTGTTGCGAGCGGAGCAGTATAATCCACATTTGGATCTCATCTGCCTCAAGGTTTTATTTCCCCCCCAGCTTTAATGACTTCAATTCATTATGTTGGCTCATGCGATCCTCTTTTTATGCAAGAGACCATGGTATCTGTGTCATTATTTCATTCCTGACTCTTCATTTTGCTCTTGTTGTGTATCTACAATGTCTATCTATCCCCACAATTGTCGACTTCATTTGCCTGTTCAACCATGGGAAAAACCAATGCACGGAAGCATCAACTCAGATTTCATGGCTAGGGCCTTCAAACTGCTCGATGAAGAGCTGGTGGAGGATGCTTTGATAGATGTATGTGATAGAGATTTTCTATTGCAATCCAGGGTATGTTATGCTTTGCATCTGGTATCTCATTTTCTCTCAAATGCGATGGACTTATTTCATCAGGTTGATAAGGTCAAAAGGATAGCATCAATGTTTGTTCATAACTATCTAGTTGTAGATGTCAAGCTATTTGAAGCTTTTGCTACTTATAATCTCCATGATGGCTCAACCTTGGTAGGAGGACTCTTCCTCCATGAAGATATCATTAATAAACCCAGTTTTAAATGTGTTTATCAAGAGATAATTTCAAGTTTGCAATCAAGTAATGGAGAGCTCTTTGATAATTCACCATGGGTTCACAATTCTGCATTTGGAAGGTCCAGGAGGGAAAGGATAGAGGAAGTATTCAATGCATGGAGCTTCTTGTCAAATTTCCAACCACCGGTAGTTCCCTTCACCAATGATGACACAGTCCTTTTTATAGAGAATCCAATTGGGGGTTCATGGCTTTAGAATTGCAGATTTAAATATGGATAGCATGTGAACCAATCTTTCTGTTTTAAGCTTTTGGCTTCGTTGTAACTTTGGCTTCCTTTTTGGGCAGAAAGGGCCTTTTAGATCTGTAGCTCTATTCAGGGCTCTTAGTTAAAATGCTCTGTTATGTTATCTTTTTGGTCAGGAAGGGCCTTTTTTGTAATCTGTAAAAACATTTTTATTAATACTAATATATTATGATGCTCTAAGAATCCTTACCAATTTAAAAAAAATGTCAACCTTGGTTCATGTGTTGTCTCAGTAAAGACCTGCACCATGAAAGAATCCATTAATTATACATAAATTCCAAATTAAGTTGATGAGAAAAGATCTTTGATATCCAACTGGGAAGCCTTAACATCCAAAAATTACTAACCTGATGTTTCACAAGTTTCCCAACTGTGACATCATCTTTACTTAAGAAACTAGATATTGATCCACTGCCATATTGGATCTCACAGGATTCTCCTTCACAAACAACAAATGATATATATTAATTATTTAGCAACTTCCTTAATATCCCCATGTAAGCATACTAAACTAAGTGAGGTTGAGGGTTTGAAGTAGAGTACCATCTTCTTGGTATATGCTTGACTTTGATGACTTGTATCTTGAATGAAAATAGCAAGCTAGTTGCACTGTAAAATTATTGTTACAAAAATAACCACAAAATCCTCTTTAATTAAAATAATCCTTCTAGATATTTCAAGACAAGATATTTCAGTTAATTTCTAAGAAAGCGAATAATTTCACTATCCAAATAGCCATCAATCTATTTACTATATATAATTTCCCAGAATTTAGAATTTGAATGTAGGCTGAGTATTCCAGCAACACTATTTTTTTAGTTGGATCCTAAAAATGCTTCAACTTATGTTCTCTAAAACATCTGTACAGAAGTGGGCAGGTGTGGTGAGGTTCAAATAGTAAGGAGATTGATGAAAGATAGAGGAATTAAAAAGATATCTGCATGTAGTTGGATTGAAGGACATAAAATGATACATGCTTTTTTGTGTAGGAGACAGATCACATCCACAAACCTGGGAGAGCTATGCAAAATTAGAAAAATTGTCTTGGCAAATGAAGGTAGTAGGGTATTTCCAGATTCAAGACTTTTACTTAATGCTATGAAATAGAAGAAAAAAGAATCATTTATCTGCCACCATAGTGAAAAGTTAGCAATTACATTTGGTTTGCTAAACATGGCCCCTGGTACAACCATTAGATTTGTTAAGAACCTTCGAGTATGTTCTGATTTTCACACTACATCTAAATTCATCTCCAAGATTGTTGCAAGAGAAATTGTTCTAAGAGATGTGAACCATTTCCATCATTTTAAACATGGACAATGTTCTTGTGGAGAATATTGGTGATTCTAAATGAAACAATAAAAAAAATAGGCTTGCACTATAATAATGTGCACTACATCAGTTATCCATTAATAACGAAGGGACATCCATCAAAGCATAACAACAAGGATTTTTTTGTCATATGTTGTAGAACTTTACAAGTGCCCTACTAGACATACATGAAAATATGGAAGCATAGACAATGCAACCGAAATGTTTCAAAAAATGCATCAAAGAAATGTGATATCATGGAATGTCATGATTAAAGGATATGTTTAAAATGGGGTTTTTTTGAAAAGTCCTTAGAAAATTTTAAGAAAATGCAACCAGTGGGTGTAAAGCCCAACTCCTCAACCTTTGAAAGTGTCCTTCCTACTATGTGTGAATTGGAGCTTTGGATGAGGATATGAACATCCATCAAAAGCATATTTAGAAGTAGATTTTTATTATATATTATAGTTGCAAGTTCCACTTTGGATCACCAAAGCCTTCACAAAAATTTCTGCACAAAATTCAATAATGAAGAATTTATGCACAAATTCTCTTTTGAATGATGCACAAAGCCTCCACCGCAACATCGCACAGTTTGTTGTTGGGCCTTGCGGTGATGCAGGAATCACCCACATCACCACAAGGCCCAACAACAGTGTGTGTTGTGGTGGAGGCTTTGTGCATCATTCAAAAGAGAATTTGTGCATAAATTCTTCATTATTGAATTTTGTGCAGATGTTTTTGTGAAGGCTTTGGTGATCTGAAGTGGAACTCACAACATTTTTGCTTGAATAAATAGGTGGATAAGGTACACCCTCCATTCCACCAGCTCTTCTACCTCCAACTCGACCTATGACAAGTGATTGAAGGAATAAATTACAAAAAATATCATCCTATCTATTTATGATGTTTTTCTAAGCATCAAAAAATTAAACAAACAAACTACAAAGCACACAAGTACATCTCTTAGTTGTATAGACCAGGATAGTTCAACCACCATTATACCACTCAATGAATACTAACCACCTCCTAAGTCATGATCCAGATGACTCCTTTGGTGCCTTGTAGGTGGTCCTACATATGAAAGCTCTGGGTCCTAACAAAAAACCACAAAATCAAGGAGTTCAAACCAAGAATAAATAATATAGGGAAAATAACCTACAATAAAGATACCTTCTTACATTTGATAAATCTATAAATCCATGCAAATTTCCTTCCATAAATCTATCTTAGGGATCCATATTTCTTTTAAAATTATTTCAGGAGTCATTCATAAGTACCCATACCAAGTCCATGTGAAAGATATTTGTATTTTTGACCATTGATGTGTTTTTGTCTCTCACTGCAGTCCCGCAGGTCACTCAAAAGGTCTTGGCGGGTGTGCGGGAACCAAGGATAACAAGGGAGCAGTTATCGCTATCCTGCGGCATGAAGAGATTGCACTTGTGGCATTGCAGTATGCAGAGATCGATTACCACAGCCCCGCAGTGGTCTCAAAATGAAGTGGCAGGCTGGCAGTATGAATTTAAGTGGCATATGATACTTCACCGTGGTCCCATGGTAGTCAAGAGAATAACAGGCGGTAATGCGGTAAGGAGGAGAGGAAAACAGTACACCGTGCCCCCATGGTGGCCTTAAGTGAGGCTTGCAGTATGGCGGTAATAAGGAGCAAAGGAAAATAGTACACCACGCCCCCACGGTGGCCTCAAGTGAGGCTTGCGATATGGTGGTATAAGGAGTTTAAGTTATGTAAGTGTTGAATACCGTGGCCTTGCGACAGTTTCAATGAAGGAGTGTAGTAGTTGGTGAAAGGCTTCAAGTGATGTATAGTATACTGCGGTCCCACAATGGTCAAAGAAATAGTTTGCGGTACTACAGTAGGGAACAAGTCATGGTGATATAATTGAATTTTTGAGACAATATTTATGAAATGGAGATAGAACAAACTATGAACTTTCTTAGACATAGCCAAGCCATGACTTACACCCTCTACATGTTCCATAGAGTTGTCTTTATGGTAGAGATAAATCAAGGGATAGTAGTTTGCAGTCATTACATTTCATGGAGTGGGATTCTAAATAATTTTTGGTGTTGAGATACCCCTAATACCAAGATAAGAATCATGTTAGGATCTACCTTAAGGTTATAAAGAGATACAGAGCTATGCCATGAATTACACCCCCTTGACAGCTGAACAAATATAATTAGAAGAAACAAAATAAAAGATCATTAACCATGCTTAGGCATTCACTTTAATTTTGCATCTATGGCCCATTGGCTCCAATAGTTGCCATCCTATCTTGTTTCTATTGTTGATTCTGTGTGTTCCTCGGAGTCATAAAAGCAAACATGGCAGTCAACTCCATCACAGGTAATCGATAAAATCATGAGCCCCCAAAGCCAAAGCATTGGAAGGCCTCATTTGGTTCAAAATTGATAGTCATGACTTAGAAAATGACAGTCAATAGAATGGTAATAAAATCCTTGGTTAACACTTCACATTGGAAACTCATTTGTTAAAAAAAGTCAAAACAACAGACAATCATTGCTAATCTCATTTTTTCAATGCCTATTGGTATCCTAGATGATATCACAATTAATAGCATTTTGTGGATTGTGTCTAGATGTATGATTTGTTTTAGCTTTTGGTATTATCCCATCTTCGGGGTCATATGCATGTCTTAGTAAGATATATCATTGATGGAGATTGATTGTCATTGATGTCAAAAAGGTGTTGAGTTCTTAGTTTGATTGATGTCATCAGGATTAGTGTAGTCAGATATGCAAATGTGGTAAGAGATGAGATGCTCCCATTTGATCAGGATATCTTCATGCTTGTCTCAGGATGGATACTCATGTTCTTGGTGTCTGGTGTTCATTGGTTCATATTTGATCATCATCTTCTTTCATGTCCATAGGACTTGTTTGATCAGTTTGATCACATCATTTATTGATGCTCACATAAGATATTGATGCTAACTTGTTTGTATTGGACTTACATTCTTGATGTTCACAGGAGGTAGTTGTTCATGAGTTGGTATTGGTCTGATTCATGTGAGTTACAATGGTCCTTGATGTCTTCAAAGGCATAAAATGATTAGAGTTGTAGTTGATTAGAACTTTGGTGCTTTATCTCCTTGTATGTGGTTATCAGGTTAAGTCAAAGACATCATGTTGAGGTTGATAATGTATACACCTAAAATTGGCTCATGTTGAATTAAGTAAATATTTTAATATTTATCTTAATTCTTATTTTCTTCTATCAATTAAATAAATATTCTAAGTTTATTTGATTGGTTCATTATCCCATAATTAAATAAAAATCAATTTATTTAATTAAATTCCCCTAATTCTTCTAATGTCTCACATAATTAAATAATCCTAAATTATTTAATTAATCCTAAATTCCTCTATCCTAAATCCACCTCACAAATCCACCTCACCTTTTCCACCTCACCATGTTGCACATGCAATTAAATATTTTAAATATTTAATTAGCTAATATTCCCTCACCCACATGTCCTATTTATCCTCCAGTCAAAATTAGTTAACTCATCAATCAAATCAGTTAACTAATTAGTCATTTGAGTTCACTAATCAATCAATTCACTTAACTGATTAGTCATTTCAGTCAACTCCCCAATCAATTCACTTAACTAATTGGTCTATTATGTTAACTCTTCAATCTATTCTGTTAACTCCCCTGTTGCATGAAGGAGCTTGGACACTTGTCCTCTTTCTATTTGTGCACATTCCTCAACCAGTCTCAACCATTGATCTTCTTATTTCTTCTCAACCGTTGATCTCTTCTCTTCTGAGTCTATAAATTGAACCTTATTCCTCTACTTCAATCATCCAAGCTTTTAGTACAATTACTCTATCGAATTACCAGCGTGCCTTTGGCACCCCCACTATCATTACATTTGCTTGAGAGCACTCCCATTGCTTTGAAGCTCATCTTCATAGCAATAAAGTATCATAGCCATTTCTCCATTGCCATTGTGAAGAACGAAGCAAGGAAGTGCGCTTCCTAAGGGCAACTTTCATCATAAAAGATCGATTGAGACTAGGCAAACAATGGAAGCTGCAGGATAACAAGGTTTGTGCTTTTTATTTATTCAATCTTGTTATTTGCAATTCCTAATGATGTTCATTGGTTTATTAATGGTTTTATGCTGTTAACCACAATTTCTGATAATAGATAATGTTAAGAATGTTGTATGCATCATGATAAGATTGTCAGAAAGGATGTGTACTTCATGATGACCTTCATGGTAACTTGTTGAAGGCACTGATTTTATGCTCTCAAGTTGAAGAGTTGAAGGCACTGATTTTACTTAAGTTTTCATGGAGGAGGTTTCTTGGTGCCTTGTGTGACTTTGTTCCGACTTAATTGATCATGTTTTTGGAGTAAAATTACCTTCAAGATATCAAAATATGCTTTCTCAAAGTTGTGTTTCAAGGTGTTGTCATATATTAAGAAGATGTCCACAAACTTGCATCAATTAGAGATCATATTCATGCCTTTAAGTTTTCAAAGGTCTTATCAGTTGAGGATCCTTATGGATGAAAGTGTGATAAGAAGGAACTATGTGATATGATCTAAGGCTAAGGTTTAAGAATGTTTAATTTGTTCTAGAGAATTAAGATTTTTGTGAAATGAGCTTCCTCAAGATATTCTATGATATTTAAACCTTAACATCTTTTTATTTCTCTACACTTCTCTACCTGTCTTTTGATACATGCGCTTTTTGTTTTAAAATAAAGTTGACCTATGAGCTAATACAGGTCAGAATCACTTAAGTGACAACCTTAAAGGTATAAGTGCCATGGGGAAACCGACCCCCTTTGTCTAGGCACACCGAATGCTTTGGCCTTTCCTTTATAAGCATGGGTGGTAAAAGACAATCGATGGTCTCATTTAAATATTCATTGAGCACGCAATAGATAATCGGTGGTTGATATTTAAACTTTGACATTCTCCCTTAAGTATGCTTTTTGATGTGCAAAAAGGTTGTCATATATATTATGACTGCAGTGTACTGCTTTTATAAGACTATTTTTAGTATGTTTTTAAAGGCAAATTTTAAAGGAGATTTTTATGGAGATTTTTCCTTAATTTAGATCCCTTCGTCTAGATAAGGGAGTGAATAAATTCCTTTTCTATTTTAAGAGTTTTTATGCAATATTAATTGCATTAAATAAAGGGAAAGTTTCTATAGAAGTGTTTTTTTTCTTTTTGAAAAGAAATATTCTTTGCAAGGTAGATGAACAGGTGAATTAATTTATGCGGATGATTTTTTTAGAAGAGGATCTGAATATGAGAGAGATTTTATTTTCTCTTACAAGGGCTTATTAATAAACTATTATGGAAGACATTTAATGAAAAGTGAGAAATATTTTATGCAAGGAAGATGAAAGATTGAAGAATATTGAAGAAAAGATATATGCAGAGAAGAAGTAAATGAAGGGTTTTTATTTTGTCAGAATGGAAAATGAATCAGAGAAAAGAAGAATTTGAATGGTTATGAAAAGAAGAGGAATATGATCTTATTTTTATAGGTTCTTCATAGATGGAAATGAAAATACAGAGAAGAGATATATATGATTTTATTTTTGCAGGTGAATGGATTTTTGAAGATGATTTATGCAGAGAGGAGAGGAATATGAAAGAACATTCTATTTTTTATATAATGAATTTTCAAGTGCATTGTGTATTGATTTTGGAGATTTGAGATATGATGAGTTGAAGACATTATTTGAGTGAAAAATGCAGATGAATCAGGTGAACATTTGGTTTGAGAATTGAGAGATAAATGAGATGTTTTTGTAGGTGACATATACACAGGATGAATACAATATGCAGCCAATTGCAGAGATGGTTATGTGTACCAGAGCATAGCTTGATCATGTTATAATATATAATTTTTTTTGTAAGGTGAAAAACAAAAGGAGAGATAAGGTTTTTGTAATGAAGTAAATTAGGGAAACCCCCTAAGTAATCTTGTTATGTTTCAAGGTGATTGTACATTGTGTCAGTGAGACCACTTTGTAGCCAGTGAGGCTTCTATGGTCAGTGAGACCTATTCATTAGCCAGTGAGGCTCTGTAACTTGTGATTTTCATGATTAAGCCAGTGAGGTAGTTTAGAGTGGTTTTCTCATCCCTATGAGAATTTTCTACTCATGAAAAACCTGTGTTATGATTTGCCTCTATGTGTGTGTATTCTAATGTTTTACTCATAAGGTCCTGTTCACACTATTCATCATCATACTTGTGCATATGTATTTGATAGATTATTGATGTCTCCATTATTCTCTGTCTTGTAAATTAAAAGGTGCAAAAAGATTTTAAAAATTATACAACACTAATTCACTCCCCCTCTTAGTGTTGTCCTATACTCTAACAATCATTTCTCTTTGTCAAGCTATCTTAGTGAAGCCTCAAATCAGTTTTTATTTTTGCCCAGAATGCTCTTCATTTGTGTAACAATGTTGGCCAAGGTATTGGTAACGAAGTTGCCAAAGACATGGTGATATAGTTGAATTATTGAGACAATATTTCTCATTGGCCCAATCAAATTAAAGAACACTTATTTTGCCTTTTCTCCACTATTCTTTTATGAAATTCTATTGCATTTCAATCTAAAACGTTTGATCCATTGTTGGATTGTTGTCACCTTTACAAACATAAAAATGTACCTGTTCTAATATTTTGAACTTAAGACAAGTCAAAGCGGGTTGTGCTCGTTTAGCAATTGGTTGAAATTTAATTTGAATGTACTGCTTCTTGATGTTCCCCTTGACTCATTATCATTTTGTTTATCTTGCTTTTTGGCTAGCAACAAACATGTGATGCATCTGTTGTGATGTCCTATGGATGGTGGCTTTTTCCAAATTATTTTCAAACTATTTTAAGTTCTAGGTGTACACCTTATTGAGACTTATGGCATATTTCTATGCTTAATTTTTTTTAAATCCAAGGTTACAGTGAGCTAATAAATGCAATTATTCCAAAGGTAGTGGAAATAGTTTTGGAACAATCATCTAAGTTCTCTCTTAATGTTCAAATTTGTGTAATTTTTTATTTTGTAGATTTTTAATAGCCTTGTTTGACAAGTCTTGGAAATTGGTTTCAATTTACAGGGTAAAGCTTCCATCTGGAGCTAAGAAGATTGTGCCAAGTAGTTGTAGAGCCATGATTGGTCAGGTTATTAGTGGTGGAAGGACATAAAAGCCAATGCTCAAAGCTGGCAATGCATATCACAAATATAGGGTCAAAAGAAACTGTTGGCCTAAGGTTCATGGTGTGGCAATGAATCCTGTTGAGTATGTTGGAATAGGTCCGAACAACTAAGAGGGCGGGAAAATCAGTTGTTGCTCTATTTAATCTTTTTCTACTGTTATTCCTTTTTACAACTTAAAATTAAATCAATGATATAAACATTCCAGCATTAGATAATAACATATGAGCAGAAAACATGAATGAAACATTTGACACCAAGATTTTGACGTGGAAACTCGGTTAAGGGAAAAACCACGGTGGGGTTTAACCCACAAAAATTAATACCCTGTTAAAAGTATTTTACAAATGAGAATGCAATGCATTTAGGCTCATTGCCTCAAGCTCATTGCTCAAGTGGAGGCTTATTGCCTACAAAAACGTTTACAAGAGATTTACAAAGATTTTGAATTGGTAAGATGCATCTGCCAATGCTACAGATCAGTTCCGGTTAAGTGCAAATACTGACTTTGTACACTTCATCTTTATTCTACTCTTCTCTCTATTCTACCTTCATTCGGATATTAGATTTATGCTCTTTTGACATTTTCTCCAAGACCACAATACATATTCAAAATACCCACCATCATCGACTATATATACTTATCTTGAATTGCAATCACTTGCCAGTCGGCAACAACAAACAACACTTAGAACTTTTTAAGAATGCTTTTCTTTGTCAGCTAGATCCATACACCAATATTGATGCATACCAAAAATAACACATGTAGATCATCATACATGTCGGCCATTAACATTCTATCTCATACATAGTTCATCAAAATACTTCTAATGGGTCAGCATAAGAATTAACATAATTCTGCCTATTCTTCATTACGTGTTCTGTCATAATAGGACCCAGTATTTAGATGCTCATAACTTCTGATCCCATCATCAACGGAGGCTAAAAGCTTAGATTTAGATTGTCCTGGTGTGCCTCTACATTCCTTCAGATCTGCAACACATAATGGTTAACTGGAGAGATCCACTGACCAAAATACTGGGCTCTGCTATATGTTCTGTTTTAGGCTCCCGGACTTAGATAGATTATCATTCTAACTTCCAGTATGATTAGATACTACACCGTGGATGTGTAGAACAATCTTAGTTGCCATCAATGACAACACCTATCAATGCTATGCAGTATCTCTTGCCAACAATCTCCCCCTTTGGCATTGATGGCAACACTTAGTGAAAAATGACTAAGTGTCTTTGTACAACTCCCCCTTTGTCTGTACATTCGTGCACTTCACTTATTCCGGTGCTACCCCTTTGTTGAATACTTCATTTTTCACTACCCTTCACTCCCCCTTTGACATCAATGGCAAAGGGTGGGATCTGCAAATCAAAATTCTCCAAAATTTCTATATAGATTGCCACATATGTATTAGTAACCATTAAGTTCCATTCACATGAACTTGAAGATGTGTGCAAATCTAGATTTTATTTGCACAAGTTTGGAGGCCCAAGTACTCTTCATTCCATCCAAAATTGAAATGTTCCCATTTACCACAAATGAGTATGCTTCTGCCTTTGACAGATCTGATGGAACATTGGTCTGAACTGTAGTCTGAGCTTCAGATAAAGCATTATACATCGTCTCTAACTTAGGGGAAATTAATCTCTAGAGGTCACACATTCTTTTCATAATGTTGCTTTTCTCTTTGACAAGTTTCTTTAT